>JBDJHY010750666.1:0-49965 GCA_039654485.1 Withania somnifera | reverse complement strand
AATAATGAAGTGTTGGCTTATATAATTATATTTTCTGGTCCTAAAATGACCTAGTAGGAATTATTATAAAATGGGAATTGCATAGGGTAAGGTGATCAGGGGTCGCGATCACATGGCAGTAGGGCACGATGGTATAGATCACCTGTAAGGACTATGTAAAGCTTTCTCCTTTCTCTTTCTTTGATCATTTCCTCTTTTTGATAAAATTTTCCATGGGAAATTGTTTAAGTTAAAACTTAAAGGTTTTTGCTGTGGAATCATGTCCCGGTGTTTCTACATTAGTTTCTATCGGTTGCTGTTATAATAAATTTTCCATGTTTCATAAATTTTCCAAGGCTTATATCTTCAATTCCTACCATTAGTTTGAGCCCTTTTTGTACCATATGATGTACGAGTTGTGCTCTATATGTTAGTATAAATATTTCAGTTTTATAGGCTATTAGGGTTTCCATACCTATTTTTAATTTAGATTTATAACCTTCTATTATTTAAAAATATGGGTCTTTTTTTACATATTGACTCATAGAATATGTTTTTTCTAGATTTTTGTGATGCCTAGCTCGTTTGTGATTCTCTACTTAGTCAACACGACTTTTAAGTTTCACTAGCACCAGGTAGGCTATGGTCTACTTTCTTCAAACTAGGTATTAATGTAAAATATGTATGGTTAAGAATCAGGTCGTGGTTGGGATTACTAGTTGGGTACCGATATGCTTATTCTTCTGGCCTATGGCCTATTCAGCTGCTTTGTAGCTTGGTTACTTACCCTGGGGTATGCTGCCCTACTTGTGTGTCTCATAGCTATTCTGGAACATAATATGGTTAGGGAAGGAGTATAACCTTTTTTTTGTATTATACACTAACTCCTTAAACATAAATTGTTTGGGAGGGGATTATACTAGTTGTTATAGCTTAATAGCTATCCCCTAATTTAGCTTGGTGGCTTTAGAGATGATCTATGTAGGATAATTTCTCTATGTTCTACCTGAGATGGTGTGAATGATTAGGGCATGTGTGGACCTTTGGGCTATAGATAGCTAGATGCGGCTTTATTGGGTGGCCTATGTGATGACACTTCTTTGTGGGATAGTTAGCAGCCCTATGTGATGACAGTTCTTTGCGAGATAGTTAGAAGCCCTATGTGATGATATTGTGCCCTATCCCGATGCGAGCCTATGAGTGATTTGTATTGGACCGAGCTATGATATCTTCATGTTTCCCCTATTTGGGTGTGTCCTTGGCCCTTAGTGGGACCCCTCTTAGCAGTTGTGGAATCTTTGGTGTGATTTATCCTAGCTCGAGACCGCAGTTGGGCTAGGAGAGGATGTACCTTATGACTTGGGCTTGGTGACCATCCTATGGATTATCGTTAAAAGCCTTAGACCAGTTTAGACTATTTAGTGGTTCTGTGTAGTGAGCATGCACTAAATATTTTAAAAGGTAACTTGATTTTGACAAAGTGATAACCGGAAACTGATTTCATATATACATATATCTTCCAGGATTGCGCTCATGAGTAATATAGATCTATTTTCTCACACCAACTAAGGAAATTTCTCACTATCACTTTGATTTTTGGATATTGCCTACATGTCGACAGTTGGATATTATCGATGTTGGATTATGCCTGCATGGATGGACTTGAGTTTCCATTGAGCTATGATATAGGAGATGAGCCTGAGTTTTTGCAATTTTTCCCTAATGACTATATCAATGGTGGGCTAGTTACGAGGTTCTGCATGTGGGTTCGAGTCCCTCCACAGACTTTGCCGACATAGGTCGCTATGCTTATAGTGTGACATGCTGCCTAGGAAAGGATTATATGGGGGAGTATTGGTATACAGTTTAAATCCTCCATAGGTCCTTCTTGGTTTGGGAGTATCCCAGAGAGGGAGCATGTCAACACTTTTTTAGTTTTCTAGCACCCATTACATTGTTTCTCTATGCATTGGCTTGTACTCTTCAGGACTACGGGGGAGTACCTGTTGGGTTACTTGGTTGCTTGGTTGTACCTACTGGTAGAATGGGGTGTTGACCGGGTTTGTTTGCTAGTAGACTTGTTTGTTCCTTTCTATCACTGGTAGGTACTAGTCGTACACTTGCTATATTTTCTATTAGCTTAACTTGTTGATGGTTTTGTAGTCTCTTATTGGTACGTATTTGTGCTGGTTGTATTGGAGCTCCAGGTACATGTCGTATTTGTTCATGATTTTCTAGGAGTCCAAGTTTTGTGTATGGTACCCTGATAGTGACTTTCCTTGATTCTTGTTAGTTGATACTGCACACACTGATAGTTGATCCTCCATCATACTTACTATCTATTGCTACAATTGCCCCATTATCTGTAGTACATTATGTACCATTGCCTTATTTTCTTTTGATCATTCTTTACATTGTCTATGATTAGTTTTGCCTAGTTATCCAATGATGCCTACTAGGTACCCATTGTTTTTGCTACTCATGTTACACTTCTGCATCTTTTTGTGATGTATGTTTTAGTACGATTCATCAGGACGGATGTGATCATGTGACTATTTTGGGTGTTGTTTCAGGAGAAACAATGAGCAGTGGGCGTTCATGTAGACGATCCTTCTTCTGTCTCTACAACTGTTCTAGTTGGACCCTGGATAGCTATTTGTGATTTTTTTCCCATTATTGGTTGTATTTTGTACCTTTTTTGTATATAGATGCTCTACAACCATGATACCAAGTCCTGTGGAGTTATGTTCAATTGTGTATATTTTCGTTTTGCTTCTACTTCTTCTCCCTCTCTTTTATTTGGATTATTGGTACTAGCCCAGTGCTAATTGCTCTGAGCCAGAATTAGGCTTGTCATTTAATAAGATGTAGATGCCATACAACTTGATTTTCAAGTCATGACATTTTCCTCACTCAAAGCATTGGTCATAAAGTCATAACCACCTTGATGGTATTACCTTCGATGAATTTGATATTTATGTCGAATTTGTTTATAAAAATAATATCTATGATGTTTTTCTAGTAAAACCAAATTTGGAAAATCTTCCTACTAGTTTGTATATAAAGAGTCATACGACTCACTATAAAAGAATCAAGTCTTTTAAATATTGAAAATAATATTATTCTTTAAGATGAACTTTATGATGCTTCTAATTAAAATAATTGAGAAAATTTTAAGGATGCATCTGTGGGGACTTCGAGTTCTTAATAATAGAACAGAAACAAAAAAGTTAAAGAGGAAGGCATATGGTAATCCAAATTAGAAGGGTAAACCTCAGTTTAAGAAGAGATAAAAACGTGGGAGTTAAGAAGATTGTAATGATCAAAGTGGAATGTTGTTCCTATCAAGAAACATATAATTTTACATGAAATCATCTGGAGCATAATAAAGTAAAAAGTCTCATTTTACTTATGCTTCTAGTACTGCCTTAATGAAAAATGCTAAAACTTTGTGAACTGTAAATTCAAGTGCCACAAACTACATAGAAAAAAATAAAAAATCATTTTCAATACCCTTATAACACCCCAAAATTTGAGATAAAATTTGAACAATTCATCCTACATTATTAAGTTTGGATCCTACAAATTCCAACTTGTTACTAGGTAGTAAAATCATTCCTAAAGTATCGAAGTTGTGTTTTACATGATTCAAGGTCATAAAGAAGTCTTATTTCAAAGTTAAGTTCAAATCTCTTCTATAGTTGTAGTTTTCATAATGTTTCATGGATAGGTCAATTTCAGAAGATCATTTCTCCCAGTATATGAGTATTTATGTGACCCATAACCTATCCAAGGAATTATCTCTGAGTCTAGGTTCCAAGAAAATAAATCGTATTTCATTTCAACATCAGAGTAGAATGCTATGATCATTTTACTAAAAAACATGAAGTTTAGTGAATTTGAGGAAGTTCTAGAAGCATATGCGTTCTGCATACTCCCAAAACTGGGTCAGTATATGCTTGAGAACTGATACATAACCTATGGATCAATATACAGTCCACATATTCCCATACACATTCCACAAATTCCCTAAAAAAGGTCGGCATACGCTCAACCACCGAGTTAAAGGTCCCTGTGTGATTTCCAGGGTGATTTTATAACATTTTCCCCTATTAATACAAAACTAAAATATGTTGTTTTAACACATTCTAAGTATATAATTTTCTCGGAAATCATTGAAATTTCTAAACTACCCTTAATTCGCTATACATAGACTATTCTAAATCCTCTACTAACCTCTCATTACTCAAAAAACAATTACAGAAAAGAAAAAAATGTTAGTTTCTCTCAAGGGTCAAGATCTAGGAATTCTACATTCAAGTTTTCTTCCACAATTTTCACCATGAATTCTCAAAGTTTCAAGTTTGTGGGCTAATGAGAATGGATTTTTTTTTCACCTATGTTCCAAGAACCTAAACTTATGGTTGAGAAATATAGAAGTAGATTATTCTAGGATTCACTGATTTCATATATTTTTTTAGTTTTCCTTCCTTGCATGATCATGAATTTATTTAATTGGGATTTTATAATGTTTGCATTTCATCTAGTGAGGTTATGTGTTCTTAATTTGTGAAGTGCTATATTCATGGAGATTTGTGGAGGGAGGTATGGAAAGGATTTTAAGTAATTTGTTAAATTTATCATAATAATGTAAGTATACAGTAAGCATCATGAACTCAAGACTTTACTTGATTAGAAAGAAACATTAAACTTGATTTAAAGTTTTTAAGAAGGATCTTGATGTTTGGCTTTGTGAGTATTCAAGCCAAAATTTGTAGTCATAATACTTTGAGAAAAAGGTTTTAATACTTGCATTGAAAATTATTAAGAAGGAAAAGTATATAATGAAGTGATGAGATAGTGTAAAGTAGGTTGGTGTAAATTGATCAAGATTCATAAATTGTAAGTTCCTTATGTAGAGCCTATGTAATTGTTCATAAATTTGGTAATAATATCCTAAGTTGTAGTGAAGGTTCATGTTTGGTTAGTTGGAAGGTCAGAAATATGTTTTATTAATATTTTCATGATTCCCAAATATTGATGAACTGAAAAGTAGGCTTTCTAAATCTGATGCGGGGTCTAGATTTAGGATAACTCAAAAAGAATAGCTCATGGCCTTAAGAGATGTCACTAGCTCATGGCCTTAAGAGGCATTCCTAGATCATGGACTTAACGTCCCTAGCTCATATCCTAGTGAGGCATAGTAATATGATATTTGTGATATTCTACAAATTTTTCTTACACTTTTGAAAAGTAAAATTTTATTTATAATCTGGTAGTTTTTTTAAACTATTTCATATTGAGAATTGTATCTTAGAGTCAACTTGCAGTCCTTTTTAGCTAAATAAATGATCATTTATACTATGTTTACTAATTCATTCTTTATGAATGGTTTAAAGAGGTCTTTAAATACTTGATGTTTAGATGCATCCAAATGTTGAGTATATAGTATGTTGGCATAGTATAGATAGGTATAAAGTATGTCATCCTTGAAGTGGTTAGTCAGATTGTGCCAACATAGTAGAGAGTAGAAATTTATAAATAAATGACATTGATTGTTTCTTAATATTAAGAGTCGAAGTTAAAGTTGTTCACGAATTGTATAGCTGGGTTTATATATATTTATACTATTATAGAAGCATATAGTTATTGCACGTTCATGTTACCTTCCTGCATACTCAGTATATTCAATGTACTGATTGCATACTTTTGTGTTGCATATCATTCATACATGTACATTTTTCCAGTCGTCCAGATATTTAAAGTTGACAGGTCCACATTCCTCGAATTAATATTTTTTTAGTCTTTACTTATTTCTAGGGACCATGATGTTAGATTATTATTTACTCTTCTAGTTTAAGTAGAGCTATAGCTATAATTTGTTTATTTATTTTTTATTGGAGACTAGCTAGTCGTCTAGTGCTAGGAGTCATAGAATTTGTGTATGACGTTTTTAGAAAGTGATGTACTGAGTATTGGATTAGAGTTTTCATCCTTATTTAATTTATGTCTATTGATTGATGTGATATGGTACACTACATTATCATAGTTACATTAAGTTAATGCTTTTGTTGAGTATGAGAGTTAGAGTTATACATGAGCTAAGGTTACTTCCAAGGCTACTGAGGCAACTTAGTGGCGGAATGCTCGATGTTGCCCAGTGGGTGATAGGGGGTTGCGACAAACTTGGTATCAGATCTTTAGGTTCATGTGTTAGATGTATTAAAGCTATTGTTAGGTAGAGTCTTAGTTATGGATATGAACTATAGCATACTTATATTTGGGAGGTTACTGAGCCTTTAGGAAAGTTACTTTGTTCAAGTCTTAATTTTTGATATGGACTTTAACTACGAAAAACTCTTTTATGACTCGTACTTTATGCATTTTGAATCATACTGCCTAGAAGAGCACAAGTTTGCAAAGCATCCATACCAATAGTTTTGGAATCGGGATTAGCATAATAAGGCCCCTTGGTCTCCGATTGTTCTTATAATTCATCCTCATTCCTGATTCTTGTTTGGTGGTATGTTGTGTTAGTTAGTGAGAGTACTAGTAGTAGTAGTAGTAGTAGTAGTAGTAGAGGAGACTAATTTTATAGTGGACACGAGGTGTGTAGTTAGGATAGTATGTTATGGTAGAATGATCGTAGATCAGGAACAATAAAGTCGAAAGTGTTAAGTTATGATTTGGTAGTTGTAAGTCTAAATAGTAATGGGAAGTTGTATGTGATATTTGTTTAGTGTTGAATGATAGGCTCGAAATTTAGATGATTATTTGTGTAAAGTATTATCGTATAAGGATGGATAGGGAATTTAATGTGTATTGTTAATATTCTTGAGAGAATGTTGACTTTTTTGTGTCAACTTTTAAGGCAAAGAGGTAGTTAAGAAGTTATTTTAGGGTGAGGTCCTAGAAAGAATCTAAGTGAAATTTTTTGTAGTCCTTAAAAGAGATGTTTGGCATTCAGGTGTATGGTGTGTACCTGACCTTCAGAGTGGTTAGTCGTAGCATAGTATAAAGGAGAATCCCCAAACATAGAAATTTTAACTTTTGTTCTGACGGGGAGACAGTAAGATGAAGAACCAGTCTATTCGTGTGACCTTGATGGTAAGTAGTTACGGTGTTGAACTATGATCAGACAATAACCTATTCATGCCCTTATGTATTCTTTATACTTCAGTCAAAGTGAATATTCACGTCATGCCCTTGTTTATCTACCATATGAAGGTTAATGTTAATGTTCAGTTTCTAGAATGAGTATTAATTGAGTTAGACATCCCGACAACGATGCTCATGATGTAGAAATCTAATTAGCTTATAATGTCAGTGGTAGAAGCTTCAAGTATGAATCAAAAATCCAATTCCTATTATTCTCCAATTATTTAGTCTATTTTATGACTTTAGTTTTTGGGTTCCATCTTGAGCTTCGAGAGTGCATTAGTGATGTATCTCGTTCTAGTAGTGATGGAGAGTTTAGACTTCATGTATGAGTTCTAGAGTTATACCTTGATTTATAACTTCTATAGTTTATGTTTATGCTTTACTTCCTATAGAGATTTCATGTATGATGGAATAGATGGTAGTGAAAGAAGTTGAGATAAAAGACAATATATGTCCAGTCAGTAGTAGTGTAGATATGCCCTTGTCATCTAAGATGTTAAGTGTGATTGTAGTGAATGTATAGAGTTATTAATTTCAGTGATGTTAAGAAGGTCTATCGATGGTCTAGATGTAGATTCAAGGAATCCATGAAGTGTTATAGTTATGGGATTGAATGTTGTGATGATGAATATGTGAATGACTATAGTATGTGGTTAGTTACTTATTGACATTTTTGGAGATTATATTGATGGATTGTAGGGATAAGAAGAAGTAATATTCTTATAGGTATAAAATATTTAATGTCGTGGATTAGATTAGTATGATCTTATTATATGTGGCATCTTATGAATCCGATCTAAGCTTGAATAAAATAAGAGAACGTGGTTTGTATTAAAAGTTTGTAACTATTAATACCCTTATAATAATCATAGGTTCGAAAGAATGAGTTGGATATTTGAGAAGAGGGAGTGTAGTTGAAGGTTAGTTTCTAAGCTAGAGATTTGTCAGTTGTATTGTTAAGGCCATAGTAGACCATTCCATAAATTTTATGTTTATGTAAAATAACTTCATATCCAAATAAATCCTACTTCAAAACCCATTAATTTCATGCTTTATAAGACTAGATGATGACCAAGTTGTTAAAATGATTTTAATAGTTCCTTAACCAAGGGGTACCTATGATTCCATGCCTTAAGAGTATGTCAAGTGTTCTTCCTTCGCAACTTGTGCTCAATACTCCTTCAGGAATGTATGATTCAGTTGATAAGCATAGACCTAGGCATATGAAAGACGATATTTTTAGATTCATTTTATTTTGAACAATTGTTCTCAGACCCATTGCAGATCGTTGTACACATAATTCTTGTTGGTGCAACAATTCGTAGTCATGATAAAACTCTTATAAAGTATCCTGCTCCATCTCATTTTTCATGAGCCTTAGAATGCACATTTTTGTTAGAAGCATTAAGTTTAATATGAGGTAATAGCCTCTCCATCTATATTTACCTTCTTGTAAGTTGCATGTAACATGTAGAATTATATGAATTATCGAGTGGGTCATGTTTTACTTGCATGGTTTATGATAGTTTAGGTGATTGAGTAGCTTATTATGAGTAGTATGTTGTTCTATTGGTTACTAAGGCAATTCTTAGAGAAAATTCTCTCATTGTTAGCTAAAATCCTTCTTTCGAGGATGAATGATCTCAAGAGGGAGATATGTAACACCCGAAAATTTGTGCCAAAATCTAAATGGTTCAACTTACGTTCTTAAGTCCGAATACTAAAAATTCCCATTTGTTTTTAGATGATAAAATCATTCTAAAAGTGTGGAAGTAGTGCTTGACATGATTCAAGGTCATAAGGAACTCTTAGTGCAAAGTTAAGTTCAAAGCTCTTCTACCCTTGTAGTTTTTGTATCGATTCATGCATCGGTCATCTTTAAATGATCATATATCCCAATATATAAGAATTTATGTGACCCATAATCTATCCACGTAATGATTTTTGAGTCTAGTTCCCAACGCAATAGACATGTGTCATTTTAACATCGAAGTAGAAAGTTATGATTATTTTATCTAAAAGACACAGTGTAATGAATTGGACAAAGCTTTGGAAGTATATGTAGTCCACATATGCCCAAAAATAGGTTAGCATACTCTTAAAAACTAAGACATAGCCTATGGAACCATATGTAGAGCATATGCAGTCCACATATGCCCATATACGGTCCGTATATGCCCTAAAATAGATCAGCATACGCTCAACCATTGACCTGAAGGTCTTTGTAAAATTTCTAGGGGGTTTTTATGACTTTTCCCTACTAATCCCTAACCAATCTACGTTGTTTTGACACATTTTAAGTGTATAGTTTGCATGGAAATAATTAACATTCCTAAACTACCCTTAATTCCCCATACATAGACTATTCTAAACCGTCTACTCACCTCTCATTACTCATAAAACAATTAGACAAAATAAAAGAAACAAACATTAGTTTCTCTCAAGGGTCAAGACCTAGGCTTCTACATTTAAATCTTGTTCCCTAATTTTTCACACAAATTCTCCAAGTTTCAAGTATGTGGGATAATGAGCATGAGTTTTCTTTCGCCCATGTGCTCAAAACCCAAACTTAATATTGAGAAATATTAAAGTAGATTATGCTAGGATTCCACAATTTTATACATTTATGAGTTTTCTTTCCTTGCATGATCATGAACGTATTTATTTGGATTTTATAAAGTTCTTATATCATCTAGGGAGGTTATGTGTTCTTAATTTTTAAAGTGCTTTATTCATGGATTTTTGTAGAGAGAGGTATGGAAATTAAAGGGTTTTGTATAATTTATTAAATTTATCATTGTGAAGTAAGTATATAGTAAGAATCATGAACTTAAGAGTTTACTTGATTAGTAAGAAAAATAAAACTTGATATATAGTTTTAAGAAGGATCTTGATGTTTGGCTCTGTGAGTATTCAAGTCAAAATTAGCAGTCATAATACTTTGAGAAGGTCTTAAATACTTGTATTGAAACTACTAAGAAGGAAAAGATGTTATGAAGTGATGAGGTAGTGTAAAGTAGGTTGATATAAATCAATCATGTTTCATGAATTGTAAGTCCCTTGTGTGGAGTTTATCTGCTTGTTCATAATTTTTGTATTAATAGCCTGTGTTGCAGTCAAATTTGATGTTTGCTTAGTTGGAAGGTTAGAAACATGGGTTATGAATATTTTTATGATTTCCAAATAATGATGAATTTAAAAGTAGGCTTTCTAAAACTGAAGTCGATCCTAGAGTCAGAATACCTCAAAAAAAAAAAATAGTTCATGTCCTTAAGAGGTGTTCATAGCTCATGGCCTTAAGAGGCGTTCCTAGCTCATGGTCTTAAGAGGCGTCCCTAGCTCATGGCCTTAAGAGGTGTATTAAGTTCATTTCCTAAAAGATGCATATATATCTCATAGCATAATGAGGCATAGTAAGATGATCTTTAAGATGTTCTACTGAGTTTTCTTACTCTTGAAAGGAGAAATTTTATTTATAACTTGACAGATTTTCTTAAGTATTGCATGATGAGAGTTTTACCTTAGAGTCAATTTATGGTCTTTCAAAACTAAATAAATGATCATTTTTACTTTATTTACGAGTTTATTCTTTATGAAGGGTTTAAAGAGGTCTTTTAAATACTTGATGTTTAAATACATCCACATGTTAAGTATATAGTATGTCAGCCTGGTAATGGTCAGTCAACTTATGTCAGCATAGTAGAGAGTAGAAGTTTATAAATAAATGATGTTGTTGCATATCATTGCTTCCTAATATTGAGACTCAGTTAGAATTGTTCACGCATTGATAGCCGGGTTCATAGTCCATTTATAGTGTTATAGAAGTATACTATTATTGCCTGTTCATGTTACTTTCCTGTATACCCAGTATGTTCAATGTATTGATCATATAATTTTTTGTTGTATGTATTTCATACATGTATATCTTTCCATCCATTCGTACGTTCAAGGTTGGCAGATCCGCATATCAAGAGTTGAAGATTTGGTGAATCCTCACTTGTTTAGAGGGCCCATGATGTTGAATTTTTATTTAATCTTGTAGTTTGAGTAGAGATACAACTTTATTTTTGTTCATTTATTTCTTATCTGGAGATCTTGTGCTAGAAGTTACGTAGTACTTGTATAGAGGTTTTTAGACAGTGATGCACTGAGTATTGGATTTGAGTTTTCATCATTCTTTCATTTATGTTTATTGATTGATGTGACATGGTGCACTATATTATCATAATTAAATTAAGTTAATGCTTTCACTAAGTACAAGAGTTAGAGCTATGCATGAGCCAATAGTACTTCCAAGGCTATTAAGGAAACTTAGTGATTGAGGATGCCCGGTCCTACCCAAGGGGTGACTCCGGGGTGCGACAACCATAAACTGCCTTCAAGGATTAGATAGATTTTTGTAGGGAATATCCATCAATTAAAGTGAAAATATTTGAAAAATGCACATTAGAATTGCATGGTGGAGGTGTCCTTCTTCTACATGGTTCCTTATATGTTCTAGACATTTGAAAGAACTTAGTTTTGGTTGTATCTTCTTACATTAAATTTTACTGTGAATTTTTACAATAGTTCTACTAACATTGTTCATGACACTAGTATAATGGTTCTGGTTACTTATTTGATGAATTATTATGTTGGGCACAATCTATGATTTCAATTATATATTTAATAATCATGGTTATTTTGCTTTAACATCAATTTGTACTTTAGATATAAATACTTGTCATGCCAAAATTTAACACATAACAAGGACTTTATATCCTTAACTAACACTAAAATGATAATTTATGAATATTGTCTAGTAGATAAAGAAATTAAAAAAAAATGAAAAGGAAACCAGAGCTGAGTTTTCATTGCAACTCATCCATTTTGATATATTTGATCATATAATTGTGAGGGAAAGGCAGTGAGCCTCATATATCATCACATTCATAGATAATTATACCCATTAATGTTAAATTTATTTGATCTCTCATAAGTTGAAAACATTAAAATACAATTTATGAATTTGGTGAAAATCAATTAAATCTAAGAATAAAGGTTTAAGAACGGACCATGGACATGCGTATCTATCAGATCAATCTAAGATTTACGTGATGAAAAAAATATTGCAAGAGAGTTAACAATTTCTTAGACTCATCAATTTAATAAAGTAGCCAACCGAAGAAATAGAACTTTTCTTGAAATGGTTAGGACTCTAATGGCGAAACTTAACTTGTCAATTTCTTATTTGGGAGACTCATAGATGTCTACAATTTTTTTGTTTAACTATATGCCCTCTAAGTCTATTTCTTCCACACCCTACGGATAATAGACAAGAAGAAAACCTAACTTAAATGTACTGCTATCTTGAAGGTCTACAACATATATGCATGATTCTTCACATAAATATGGAAAGTTAGATCTAAGGGGAAGGAAATGCATCTTAATTAGATATTCAAGGCAGTCAACAACAACAACGGAATGCACAATAAATTCCTACTAAGTGGGGTCTGGGGAGGGTAAAATGTACACAGTCCAAACCACTACCATAGAGGTGAGGTAGAGAGGTTGTTTTCGAAATACCCTCGACTCACGATAAAACCACAGTTTAGTACAAAATAAATAATATAAAGTATTAGAAATGACAGAAAAAGAAAAAACAACACCATGTAGAAAATAAAACAATAGCCAATCTAAACAACCACTCTCAATTCAAATGCCAAGGGTAGGACACTACCATAAGACTAGAATGAGAAACAAAACAAAGCACACATCCTACCAACAAGAACTCATACCTACCCCAAACCTACCACCTAACTCACGTCTTCCATAACATCCTATCCTGGTTCATGTCCTCGGTAAGCTGTGACAACTCTATGTCATGTGTAATCACCTTTTTCAAATACTTCTTCAGTCTACCTCTACCTCGCTTGAAACCACCTAGCAAAGAACTCTCACACTTGCACACGGGAGCATCCAAGTCCCTTCTCATCACATGTCCGAACCACCTTATTTACTTCTCATATCTTATATTCCACCGAACTCACCCTCACCTTGTCAGGAATATCCTTATTCCTAATACTATCTCTCCTAGTGACTCCACACATCTATTAAAACATTTTCATCTCTGCCACTTTCATCTTTGGATATGAGAGTTTCTTACAGGCCAACACTTGGCCCCTTGCAACATAGCAAGTCTAACTGCCACCCTATAGAACTTACCTGTAAGTTTAGGAGGCACCCTATTATCATATAAGACCCCCAAAGTGAGCCGTACTTCGTCCACCCTGCACTAATCTGGTGAGTGACATCCTCATCAATATCCCCATCTCCCTAGATCATAGACCCAAGATACTTGAAGTTATATTTATTCTTAATGACCTGGATATTAAGCTTCACTACTACCACATCCTCAGGCAGTGCCTCACTAAACTTTCACTCCAAATACTCCGTCTTGGTCCTACTCAACTGAAACCCTTTATACATTAGGTTCTGTCTCTAAACCTCTAAATTACTATTGATACCTCTGTGAGTCTCATCGATTAGAACCATATTATCTACAAATCACATATACCACGGCACCTCACCCTGGATTTTCTATGTAAAAACATCCATTACCAAGGAAAATAAGTGTAGGCTAAGAGTCGAACCCTGATGCAACCTCATTAAAATAGGAAAGGATTCGGAATCTTCCCCTATTTTTCTTACACGAGTATTGGATCCGTGATACATATACTTTATTGCTCTAATGTAATCCACATGGACACCTCTAGCTTCCAAGCACCTCCACAAAATTTCCCTAGGAACTTTGTCATATGACTTCTCTAGATCGATCAACACCATGTAAAAGTCCTTCTTACCATCTATACAACTCAAAATGTCTTCTCAAAATATGGATAGTGTCTGTAGTTGAGTGGCCTAGTATAAAGCCAAAATGATATTCAAAAATAGCCGCGATCCTCATCAACCTTAGATTTACCACCCTTTACCAAATCTTTATAGTGTGGCTTAACAACTTGATACCCTTATAATTTTTTCACTCTTGAATGTCACCCTTGTTTTTACATAACAAAACCATCGCACTCTACCTCTGGGCTTCAGGCATCTTTTTCGTCCTAAAAATAACATTGAACAACTCAATGAGCCTTTCCATTCCATGCCTTCCCCACTTGAGCTCTTTGAAAAATCCACCAGGATCTCTTCTGGTAAAGTTGCTCTACCCTACACATCTTACGAATAACACCTTTCACCTCTTCAACCTTAATGCACCTATAACAACCATAATCCCCACTCCTACCTTCATTCTCCAAATCCCTTAACACAATGTCCTTGTCCCCTGCATCATTCAAAACTATGAAAATAAGACTGCCATCTCCTCTGACTAAGAAAATCCTCCACCAAAACCTCACCATCCACATCCTTGATGCACCTCATTTTGTCTAAGTCACGATCCTTTCTCTCCCTAGCCTTATCTAGCCTATATAACCTTTATCCCTATCTTTATCCTCTAACTCAACATACAATCTTTCAAAAGATGATGTTTTAGCAACTATAACCGCCATCTTAGCCTCTCTCCTCGCTAACTTATACTCAACCCTACTCATCCGCTTCTCCTTATCGGTTGTGCTATCTTCCTACGTTGCAAAAGACCTCTTCTTTGCCTCCATCTTTCCTTAAACTACTTCATTCTACCACCAACCCCCTACCCCCTACCCCCAACGCCTGCCAAAATGACCATTATAAATACCTAACTCCTCACTCGTCGTCTCCCTAATACACTTCGCTATCTTATCCCATATATTATTAGCATCCCCCTACTTCCCCAAGCCCAAATATCTAACAACTTCTCCCCTATCTTCATAGCACTAGCTAAAGTCAAGCTACCCTACCTAATCCTCGGTCAGTCCTCTACAACCCTCTTTATCCTTTTCTTCCTCTTCTTCCTAATCTCTAAGTCCATCACTAGAAGCTTATGTCAAGTCAAAAGATTCTTACTAGGGATAACCTTACAATCTCTACACAAGCCTCTTTCCCTCTTCTGAAGTAGCAAAAAGTCTATCTGATAGTTCTCCACCGAACTATAAAAAGTAACCAAGTGATCTTCTTTCTTTGGAAAATTCAAATTTGTTACCACCAACCCAAAGGCTCTAGAAAAATCTAATAGAGAAGCTCCTTCTTCATTGCTTTACCTGAAACAAAAACCTCTATGCACATCGCCATACCCTCTCCGGGAAGAAAAAATATGTCCATTGAAATCACCACCTACGAATAATTTTTTGAAGTCAAGTACCCCTCTCACCACCTCATCCAAAACCTCCTAAAAGCTCTTATTCTCTTCCTCATCCAAACCCACATTCAGTGCGTAAGCACTATATATTCATAAGAGAAAACGAAAATGAAAGAATAACAAATTTTGAGTCACAAAATGCTACATTATTTTTAGAAATAAAATTTTTCTAGTGAGGGTGATATTTTCACTATCTATAATATTTATTGCCAGATGCGATATCTTTGTTAAAGTCCAGGAGAGTGGTAGAACTAAGATCAGGTAAAAGATTTACTTAGATCAAAATATGTACTATGTAGAGAAATAACAATTGAGATACACTCTAATGAAATCAAAGTCGCAACATAACATTTATTTCTTGATGCATGTGTTTTATTATCGCAAATTTATTGATAAGTGAATATACCCCATTTCACTTCTGTGTAAGATCTAGAAAGAAATTTGATTCTTTCATTGCTTCCCTTATAAATTTGATAATATCATGAGGTGATGGATTGGTATATTCTACTTTAGTATGAATCAAAAGGTTATGATTAAAATACGGCTTGAAGAAATAATGCTAGAAAAGCAATTAATCTTGATCTTAGTGATATATCGGGTGAAAGACATATCAGGCAAAATATATGCACATTATACTTGTGTTTGAGACTAGTCCATTATTAAACCTATTTATGTTGACATAAGTATGGACATCTGAAATATTTAAAATGAGAATTACCAAAAATTTTGAGAAGCCATATGTATATAGTAGGTCTATGACAATTGATGCATTCTATACAACATAATATGATATCATAAGATAAAAGGTAAGTAGATTCATTGATCCTAAAGGGAGTTCTAGTTTAAAATCTTTAAAAATTAGTGCTTAAGTAGTCGTGACAACTTACTTTAGATGAAAATTCAAAAAAAAATATTTACTTTCAAAGATATATGTAATTGATCCTACTATTTGTAAGTGGGAGATGCTAAAACTTTGGTATATCCATTATTAAATAATCTATAAGTTACTTTCATTACATGAAGATAAGTTATAAATCCACTGTTGGGTTTTCATCTAAGAATAAAAATAGAAAGTGAATGAAAAATGGAGGGAAGAAAAGTGGAGGAAAAATTGAAGTATGAAATGTTATATTTTTCTTGATTTTTTTTAAGATGCATTTCTCCTACATTTTTGGGAAAAGTATAAATTCTCGGTTTTATATTGAGTTTTATTTCTTCTAGCTAATAGTGAGCTAAGAAGTAGTTCCTCATGTTGTCATCACCGTCGCTCGGTTCGACTTCGACTTTAGATCTGGATTTAGATTTGTCAAATAATCAATCGAAATAATATATTTTTTGATAAAATCCATTCAAAATTGATAATTTAGAAATTATTTAATCATAAAATTTAACCAAATATTTTTCACCATACGCGTTTGCATAAGGCGTATGGGTGCCACATATGAAAGACATTTTAAAGAGATGCGTCAGGTGGAGTTTTTTTTTTTTTGTCATATGTGAAGGACATATGCAGCTGAATATGGGCATGTACAGGATACATATCCTCTGCATACACTAGAAAAAAGTTTAAATTTTCTCTGGTTAGAGAATGCAGACGCATATGCCCATTTTAAGTCTGCATATGCTTAATCACGTTCGAACCAGTGCAACTTTTTACCTAAAAAAGATGTAATTTAATGGAAACATTGCTTTTCTTCTAAAGCAGTACTTTTAGGCTATAAATATCTGACTGTTCCTTAGATATGAAGTACAAAATAACTCTTATTTCTTCAATCCTTCTTACTTTAAAATTAATGTGATTTATTGTTTTTAAGTGGTTTGTAGTTCTGCAGAATTTGAGGTTCCTCTAATTTTACGATGTAAGATCATTTTACTATGGGAGGATGTACTTCAGAACCTCATGTACTTGAGGGAAATAATTTCCTTAAGAACAAATCATGTATTCAGTGTGAGTTGATCTTTTTCTTCTTGTTCTTGTTTATTATTTTATTAAATAGTTCAAGTTTGGAGTTTTTTTGTTGTCATTATTTTGTGATTAAATATCTTATCATAAATAAGAATCTTAAAGAAATTACTATACTTGTTATATCTGTATTTAGGGTTCTGGAGATCAAAGCTTTTTGGGTTTCTACTCTATTTGAACTTATATTCTAATTCAAAGAATATAAAAATTCATCTGAATATTCAAGTTCATTCAGTTAGAAATTTAAAGAATATAAAAACTTAATTATTAACTTAAGAACCATTTTATTCTTTCTATTTGAAGAATATAACAACTTTACCAATTGAATAAGTTTTGATATTTAGTTCGAAGAACATAAAAACTTTACTTTATACTTTGTGTAACCAGTTTGAAGAATATATAAATTTCATTGATATACTAATTCTTTGGCATGTCAAATCTTGAAGAATTTGAAAGATGATGAATGAAACAGATCAACAAGATGATTCTATAGTGAATGGTGTTTTCCCAACGGGAACAACTACTGTATCACCAAGACACACAATAGCTGCACTAGTAATGACTACAAGGGAACAGTCCAAAAAGTTTATGGTAATAGACTTCAAAAGGTGGTAGCAGAAAATATTCTTCCATCTCACTCAATTAAGCCTGCAATGCTTTATCAGCGAAGATGTTCTTGTCTAGGAAGAAGGAATTCCTGCTAGAACAATGTTAGTAGTAACTGAAGCATAGAAAATTCTGATTCTCTATGAATTAACTACATACTAAATGGATTAGAGAATGTCCTGTATAGTGTCTTCAATGTGTTCAAAACTATAAAAGAATTATAAAATGCTCTTGAGAAGAAATACAATGTAGAAAATGCTGGACTAAAGAAGTTTTTGGCAATAAGATTATGGACTTCAAAATGATTGACGACAAGTATCTCTTATCTCAAGTCCAAGAACCACAAGTTATCATTAATGACCTCTTTGCAGAAGGTATGGTCATAAATAAAGAATTTTAAGTATTGGTCATTATTGAGAAGTTTCTTCTTTTATGGAAAAACTTCAAAAACTACTTGAAGTATAAGTGTAAAGATAGGACTCTTAAAGACCTGATTGTCTTCTATGTCACACCTCATTGTCAACCTCTTAGGTGCAACATCCTTAGCCACAAAGTAAACCTGAATGGACCCTTTTCTCATGCACAACTCTAACCACTCATACTCCATGAAAGAAATATAAATAAATATAAAATGAGCAATGGTCCTGTCACATCAGTTAATATATGTCATATTGAATAATAGAAACTCAAATAAATACAATGACATCACTTCCTGAAAGCCTCTATAAGCTAAATGTTGGACTGTTAGAACAAGATCACTAGCTAGTCTCTAAATAATAATAAAATAAATAATATTAAAGTTTAAGCTCTAATCAAAATAAAATAGTAAATAAGCTCCAACATCTTGGACCTCGAACCAATTTTCATGCCCTGAGCTCACCCCCTAGGTGGTACCAATATCCTTAACCACTAAGTAACCCTACCATGCTCGGACGAACCACTTGGACCATGCAAAGCTCTACTCTCATCACTCTGCAAAAGTAGTATCAATAATATCATATGTGTAATTGGTAGCTCACAATAATCAATAAATAGTCTCAATAATAGAATAGATAAACTCAAGTCTCAAAATCATATATCTCAGTATGAATGCCCCGACTTGCTAAATAATGGACGGTTATTCACAAGAGTTTACTAGCTAGTCCCAATAACAAAGAAATAATCAATAAAACTAGTGTCCAAGCTCTAGATAAATAAAATAAAAACAACTCCATAGTTGGGCCCTCAAGTGCTACGAGGACTCACCAATCTCTTAGACTTCTATAAATACAAGTAATGCCAACCTCGAACATTTGGATAGTTGGAAATATCTGAATGGGGGTTAACACATGCAATAAGAGTAGAATCAATACATGATTATGCACTGAGTACGTGAGATTCCATAAAGTAGGATATACAATATAATGATAAGTATCGTGGAATGCATGAATAGTAAATCGCAGCTTCATCTTTAACTCAATTAAGCAATTTAACAATTTATAATGAAAATAGTTAAAAAGATCATATCTCAAGTAAACTTCATTTTAAATTTGTTGACTTCATTAATTATTAACAAAAAGGTAAAGACTCAGTTAAAACATGCTTTCTCTTTACTTCTTTCATGACATTCAATTTTGGATTCTCTTCAGGAGTTTCTATAATCGACACACCTCAATGTTGTAGCAATGAAGTCTACTTATTACCCCCATGTAGAGGGGCCTCCATACCTTTCCAAAGGGTATGGACCTCACTTCAACTAGTCGATCCAACTAGTCTGCAAGGGAACACTTACTGGGAAATAATAATAATAATCCCTACATTAGGCTGCACTAGTTTTGGGTATACGAGACTCGTCCCACCCTCTCGATGCTAATACTCCTCCCATAAAAATAATTATACTTCTCTTTCCACTTATTTTCTTATCTTGACTAGTGCATATTATCAAATGAAACCAACTAGACAAACCTAGAATTAACCGGCTACAACCTCCAGTTTAATGAAATATGGACTCATCGAGCTACAACTCTCAATTTATCCAAAATAGAAAAGGTTATTCAATTACACTCTTCATTAATTTCATCTTACCAGCTTATAATATTAAGAAAAGCATCATCAATTTTCTTTAATTATGCTTGATTATCAAAATATATTCAAATAAAAAATGTTTCATAAAGAGGTTTAAAACAAAAAAAGAAGACTGGAGTGGAATCTGCATTGAAACATCACTCAGATATCAAGAAACCAGAATCCGAGTTCCTGATGACACATCAATAATCATCTTATTTATTAAGAATAAACTTTAAATCATCAGCTAATTTGTACTTCAAAACTTCTCTTTCAAAATCATTCTAACTCATGAGGACTTTCATAATTAAATAAACATCAGATACACTTCAGAATTATAACTCAAAACATTAAGTAAATCATCAACTAAAGGAATCTTAGTGTAAATAATTAAATAAAAACCCTATCATACTTCTACATCTTCAAAACCTTATTTTAAAAAAATATTTTTGGGAACAAGGATGAAAGGAATTTTTTTTCAAGAACATTAATGAAGGAATTCAATGGAAAAAAAGTTTCTTTGGTTAATTTAATTGGAAACCTAGTTTCTTTCTTAAAGAGGAATTTGGGAAAGAAACTTGCTTTAATTTTGTTTAAGCATAGAATGAATGGAGTTTAAGGCTTCAGGTTTATATATCATCATGTTTTAAATCCAAAACTTCATGGGTCTAGTCCTTGAGGGAAAAGGAATTGACCAAAATAACTTTCATTAAAACACAGGGAAAAATGACGAGCATCACTTCATGACTCATGGAGTAACACTTTAAGACTTGTGAAGTGCAATTCTCTAAGTCGTGAAGTCAGCCTTGCTCACTGGACAGAGCCACCAGTTCAACGAGTCAATACCATGGGTCGTGTTAATCCACTCCACAACTCGTTGAGTAGCTTTATACAAAAGAGGCCGGGACTTTTCAACATGAACTTCAACAATATGACTCCAATGCATAACGTACACTCTCACCCTACAACTTACCCAGACTCATGGAAACATATAGAACTAGGAAGGCTCAATATATGCAGTATGGGCAAGGATTATGAGTCTTGAAGCTTAATTCGACGACTCGTTGTCCTCTATTTTTTGTTAGTTAGGAATATTTTTCAACTTATTGAGTCTTATTCTTGGTTTTTAAGCATAAGTATGGAGCATTACACTAATAAGGACTCACCAAATCTTCAAGCTCTATAAATGCAAATCCAATCAACCACAAGCATTCAAATTACTGTCAGGATCTACTTGGCGTGAAATATGCAACACAAAGTACGTGATAGTACATTGAATGTACTAAATATGTGAGAAGGAACAAAACATGCTATAAAACAGTAAAATATCTCATGTTTATGCAATTAATGAAGTGTTCATTTTACCCTAATATTTTTATGTTATATCATGAACAAACATATCGGAAACATTTGGACACAAGAGTGAAAGGAACCCTCGCTCATAACCCTTACTTTAACCTGAAGATTAAGGCTTAATATTGGAGAAGAAGGAAGCTCTTGAACCCTATCCCTAGCTTTTAATTTATGGTAAAACTTCATATAATTTCCTTAGGTCTGAGGAATAGACTTGTAATGAGAGAACTACAGGGTTTGGGATTTATAAATCCCCATTTGATAAGCCTAATATGACATACCATAGGCCATTAAAGAATGTGATGAGTCTAAAAATTCCCTGAAATAAATGGATTTTAAAACTGATTGGGGAGGTTTTACATACGGGTTGAGGTCCAGTCCCTCAACTGGTCCACCAAAATATTAATTTAGAATTCTTTCTCACTAGATAGTAGGGTTCAGTTCTATGGTTCAGTTTACGGTCCTTCAGATAAAATAATGGAATGTAGAATGACCAATAAACTACCCCACACTTAGTAAACGTTTTCAAACACTGTCCTGATTTGACAATGTAGACAATGAACTGTGGAACCTGTTTACAGTCTATCAAAGCTTTTGTAAAAACTTGGAAGTTTTAATTAAGCTACTGGAATAAGGGGACAAGTTTCATAAAGGGTCTTATGGTCCATCAAACCAATCAACATACTATAAAAATAGTCTATGGAAAATCCTTAACCCTTGGAATTTTTCACTGGAAGGATTCAGCAATAGGTTCCATAGCCCATCAAATCATTCGATGATCTGTGGACCTGTTTATCAATTAGAAAACAGTTCAGCTTTTGATGATTTTTATAGACTTTTTTTATTTAGCTCAAAAAACACCTAGCATAAATTTCAAGGTGTTACAATATTTACCCACTAAGATCGTTCGTACCCGAATGAAGGATTTTGTGATAATAAAGGGGAAAGAGATACGAAACTGATAGGTTGAATATAGAATTTAATTTTATTATCACATTAACCAACCAAAATGATTAAGATACTAACTTAACTGACTGACATGCACACTACTCTTTCTGATCTCAACTACCATGAACTCATCAAATAATGCATCAATACACACATTAGGACTCACGTAATATTACAAGATACATGTTACATGCTCATGAATGGACAAGGGAAAAAATGAAAAAAGAGCCTATTAACTCAGACTAAAGTGAAACTAAAAGTAAGAAGGTGAGGGTATCTACTCAACATGTATGCCTTTACTTCTCTTATATCTCCCTCAACTAACTGGTTTTGCCATAGGGCCTTAAATGAACATATATCTTTGTTTCTCCATCTACTAACCTATATGTATAGGATAGGGACCTCCTCATTGGATAGATATCATAAATACTAGAACTACCAAGGATGAATCACTCATACACTTTCTCAGTAAATATACATGAAAAATAGGGTGAACCAATTCTATATCTGCTGGAAGGTCTAACTCATAGTCAACATTATCCCCCCTCCTCACTATATGATATGGCTCGATATAACGTGGACTAAGCTTTATCTTCGTACCAAACCTCATGACTCCCTTCATCTAAAACATTTTCAAAAATACCCAATCACTTTCCTCAAACTCTAGATCTTTTCTTTTAACATCAGCATAGGATTTCTATCTTTTTTAGATGCTCTCAATATCTGTCTGATAATATAAACCTTATGCATTTATCATGAACAAGATCTATACCTACCTTAGATGCCTTACCTACCTCAAACTATCAAATTGGATACCTACATCTTCTCTTATTTAAAGCCTCAAAGGGGGCCATATGGATGCTGGAGTAATAGATGTTGTATCCAAACTCGATCATAGGCAAGTGCTCAACCCAACTTCCTTGAAATTGATTGCACATGCCCTCACCATATCCTTCAATAGTTGAATAGTCCTCTAAGCCTGTCCATCTGTCTATAGGTGAAAGGTTGTACTAAAATGGACCTGGTTACTAATACCCCACTAGAAATATCTCCAAAACTGTGTTTTGAATTGCATACCTTGGTATGAAATATTAGATAAAGGCAACCCATGCATCCTAACGATATGCTAAAGGTAGATCCTCCTATATTGCTCTGTTGAATAGCTTGTGTGTACTAGTAAGAAGTGAGTTGACTTAGACATTCAGTCCAATATCACCCATATAGAATCGTGCTTCTAGAATAAGGGTAAACCAGTGACAAAGTCCATATTAATCACCTCCCATTTCTATTTCAGAATATCAAAACTCTATAACTCCCTAATGGTCTATAACGCCCTACCTTAACTTGTTGATAATTAGGTCACCTGGCCAAAAAATCAGTTATCCCCTTCTTCATACGACTCCACCAATACACCTCCCTCAAATCTCTATACACATTTGTAGGCCCAGGAAGAACAAAATACCTGGAACTATAAGACTTATACAAGATCCTCTCTCTTAACCCATCAACTGTTGGAATACAAAGGTGATCTTATTAACAAAGAAAACTCTTTCCCTTGTGAGAAAAATTGGACCTTCTGCTTCTGGACTACACTCTTCAATTAAACTAGGGCTGGATCACTATTTTTTTTCTCTTTCACCTCAACAACTAGAGATCACTCGAAAGCATTCAGCACAAGCATACCTCTATACTCTACACCAATCAATCTCACCCCAAGGTGTTCAAGTCTCTGCACCTCTCTCGAAAACTCTCTCTTACTCCCATCAACATGAGATAAACTTCCAAAGGAAAACCTGCTAAGGGAATCATCCAGCACATTGGCCCAGCCCAGATAATACATAACTTTCTTGTCATAGTATTTCAACAACTCTAACCACCTTATCTGGCGAAGATTCAAATATTTATACTCAAACACATGCTGAAGGCTCTTATGATCAGTGAATAAATCTACATGCACTCCATACAAGTAGTTCCTCCAACTCTTCAAAGAAAAAATCACAACTGCAAACTCATGATCATGAGTGGGATAATTTTTATCATGAATCATAAGATGAAGAAGAATACACTACCACCTCACCATGCCACATCAATGCACAACCCAAACTAATTTGAAAAGCATCATAATACACCACAAAACCCTTAAAAACCTTAGGCAAGTTCAAAACTAGAGTTGAAGTTAACCTCGCTTTCCACTCCTAAAAACTCTTCTCAAAAGCATCTGACTGCTCTGACTCACTTTTTTCTAAGTCAGCCAAGTCAATGTGGTTTCTATAGAGAAAAATACCTGAACAAATCGATGTTAGTACCAAGTTAGACCTAAAAAACCATGGACATCAAAAGGAGAGGTATGTCTAGGCCAATTTCTGACAACATCAATTTTATGAGAATCCACCTGAATCAATTAACTGGAAATAATATGACCAAGAAAGAAAACTGACTAGTGCAAAAACTCACACTTAGAGAATTTAGCATGAAGTTGATGTTCTTTAAGGATTTGAAAACAACTTGAACATGGTCTACATTCACCTTCTCACTTTTGGAGTAAACCAAAATATCATCAATAAAGATAATCACAAATAGGCCCATATATTTCTTTAACACCCTATTTATGAGGTCTAAGGAAGATTCAGGAGGATTAGTCAAACTGAAAGACATGAAAACAAACTCAAAAAGGATATAATGGGTTC
Source organism: Withania somnifera (assembly GCA_039654485.1). NCBI lineage: Eukaryota > Viridiplantae > Streptophyta > Magnoliopsida > Solanales > Solanaceae > Withania > Withania somnifera. Next base: position 24,956 of record JBDJHY010750666.1, on the reverse strand, counting down.
TAAACCAGTACTTGGAATATCTACCTCTATGACGTAAGCTTATGAAATCCATAATAAAGATCAATTTTTAAAAAGTGGCTAGTACCTTGAAGGTGATTGAATAAGTCATCAATCCTCAAAATGGGATATTTATTTTTGATTGCGACATTTTTCAGTTGCCAATAATCCATACAAATTCAAAAGGAACCATTTTTCTTACAAGACTAGAAACCTAGGGGGACTTATTGGGATAGATAAACCTCTTGTCTAAGAGGTCTTTTAGCTGGTTCTTTAACTCTCTAATCTAGGATGGTGCCATTTTATATAGGGAAATAGAATTAAACTAAGTGCCCAAAATGAGGTCTATACCAAAGTATATCTCACTGTTAGGAGTGACTTTGGGTAAATACTTAAGAAACATATCCATATACTCCCTAAAAACTACAACAGATTGGATATCAGGAGTCCTCGAGTTAGAGTCCTTAGCTCAAACTAAGTGGTGGAAACACCTATTTGAGATCCCTTTCTAACTTTCAGATGGGGAATAAATCTATCCTTAGGAAAAACTACACAACCCATTCAAGAATAGGTTTATTAGGAATTTAAAAACGAACAACTCTAGTCCTATAATAAACAACATAGTGTGAAGGAGCTAATCCATGCACAAAATAACATCAAAGTCTACTATATCTAACTTAAAAGATCATCTTGAATAATCATACCTACAACAAATACAAGGAAACTAGGATAAACACTCTCAGCTACAACAAAATCACCAAAAAGTGTGGAAATAGAAAACAACTCAGATAAAATTTCAGCACCCACTCCATACTACCTAAAAAGATAGGGCATATCAATAATAGGATATCCCTAGGCTCTAAGAATGCATATACATAATTACCACAAATCTCCAACATATATGGCACAATATCAGTTCATTGCTCCTGATCCTGTTAAGAGCCCAAAGCATATAACTGGTTCTGGCATTGACCAGGAATGGTACTAGAAAGAGAACCTTATGGAGCTAGGTATGCTGCCGCTATTCTTGCCATTACCACCTCCTTATCTATCCATAGGGTAATCCCTAAACCTGTGAAATTGCTTGACACACCCCGTTAAAATCCAATCTCTAAGAGTGTGACCAACCCTTAGACATCAAAAAATCTATGTGTCCAAGCATACAACAATCAAAATGGTTCTTACAATACCTACCACACAGGGGGTAAGTGCACCCTCCTGATACACTACCTGAGAAGCTTCCTGAATTGCCCTATGTTGATGAGTCTCAGGAGGTATAAAGTTTTGTGATTAAGCACTAAATAAAAAAGGGGATGGTCCCCTAAAATCCTGATGTTGTTGTTTGTGATCCCTACCATACTTGGGCTGACTGAACTCAAATGACAAGTCTGGACCTCTTACTCTTCTGACTCTCTCTCTACCTATAATTGTCTTTTTCAATCTGATCCAAATGGACCATCAACCTACCTATTTCCATATCATTACTCAACATGGCTAGCCTTCCTGCCTTGATCAAATGAGGGAAGAAGTTAGAAAAAGACATATCCTTCCTACTATGCATATATACAATCATTGCTGGAGCATATCTCAAAAGTTTAGTGAACTTCATGATGTATTTATACACAGTCATGGAGCTATCCTCCAAATTCAAAAACTCATGCACTCTCTACTTCCTCTTCTCCTTAAGAAAGAATCTACCCAAGAATGCCTCCTTAAACTTATCCCAAGAAGGCAGAGATGCTCCTGCCTATATATTCTTCTTTTGAAAATCACACCACAACCTAGCAATAGCCTTCAGTTGATATGCTTCCAAATCTACCCAATCCATATCCAAAACCCTCATAATCTCACAAATCCAGCAAACCTCATCAATGAAGTTCTCATAATCTTATCCTACCCTTGAACCATGGAATTTTAGAGGACTCGTCCTCATAAACACCCTCACTCTCACTACCCCATCATTAGGAGATGTTGGTTGAACTATAAGAGAGTGAACTTGTTGCTGAGCTTATGCAAACACTCTCTTTTCCACTAAGTGAATGTTATTTCTGAATTTTGTTGTGGTGATATTATCTAGTTGCTAAGGATCTGGAACTAAATGAGTATCTTCATGGAGGCATGATTTTAAATGCATAAAGTATGAGTTAGAATAGTATTTCCAGATTTAAAGTCCAAATAACAAAATAGAAAATTAACAAATGGAAAAATTTCTTAAATGCTCAGTTGACTCTTAATTATAAGTATGCTACAGTTCATACTCATTACAAAGACACTAGCTAACATTGGATTTCTGACATCCTACAAAACTTGAACGTGTTGCTCTAATACAAAGTATTTCATACCTCAGATTTTCCCCCTAAGTGAAACAAGGCATACTTGGCCACGAAGTAGCCTCATACGGACCCTTGGCTCATATACAGATCTAATCACCAACACTTAGAGGAAAAAAATAAATAAATATGAAATGAGAATGGTCCCCTTGCATCGGTCAATAGATATAGTACTGAATAAAGGAAAGCTCAATCCAATACTGGTACATCACTATTTTAAAGCCTCTATCAGCTAAATACTGAACTACTTAAATAGATCTCTATCTAGTCTCCAAATAATACTAAAGTATCAGCTCTAATAAAAATAAAATAGTACATATGCTCCAACATCTTAAGCCCCCCGAACAATGAAGACCCGCCAAACCTTCAAGCCCTACGAATGCAAATCCAATCAACAACAGGAGTTCAGATGGCTGGCAGGACTAGCATGGCATGCAATATGAAAATCAAAGTATGGGATCAATACATTGAATGTACTAAATATGTGAGAAGGAACATAGCATGCTATCTAATAATTAAATACTTCATGGATATGCAATTAATGAACACGTAATATTAAACTCAACCTTCAAATCTAAACTCAAGTAAGCAATAATATGCAAGTTTAACAATATTAGTTAAAAATCTTCAAACTCAGATTAATAAGTAAATTAAAGTAAATTATTTAGACTTAACAGTTTTAGCCAAGAAAAATATAACTTTAATTAAAAATCTTCTTTCAACTTCAGACTGACATTAACTACCTTGGGAGGTTTATTATCGAAAAACTCCATACATGTGGCTACAAATTCCAGAATATATATCCCTATGCTGGGTGAGGTCCCAAAACTTTCCAAGTTAAGGTACATGAACTAACTCTTTGTGGATCCACTAATCCATGAACTAAATACGCCACATTAGGCCATGAACTTTCAATACACTATATTAGGCCATGAATTTCCGATGTTGGCATCACAGATCATAAGATAAGGGTTATTTAGTAAGATAAATAATACTAAAGTATCAACTCTAATAAAAATAAAATAGTACATATGCTCCAATATCTTAGGCCCCCCCTAAAAATGAAGACCCACCAAACCTTCAAGCCCTATGAATACAAATCCAACCAACAATAGGATTTCAGTTGGCACATGCTACTACTATTCCAAAAACTAAACATCTGTTGACTACTACTCATGTATGTCTGTCTTAGTCACATAGGACCCATGAGCTTATTAACTGTCTCTATCTTACTGCTTACTTCATTATCATGCTTGTACTGATTAGTCCTATAATTTAGACAACTAAATATTCTTTCAAATTATATTGACTCTGAACTAGCCTTAAGTTTTAGATAGCCAATTTACTAGCTTATTATCATTGAAACATGACAATGTTTATATAACAATTTCTTGACCTTACTACTGACCAAACATGACCCCTAACTTCTACCCATAGTGTCATTACAAAAATTGTGAACAAAGTATAAAGACTCCACATAAGGATTACAACTCATTAACTTAACCATATTTAACAATTTGTGAGCAATTTATGAAGCTTATACTCAAATTGTAAACTTTAAATATTCACGCTAGTTTATCATGAAAATGTGTAATATAAAAGAAAATTATCAAGAATAGGGGCAATAAGACTCCTAATAGCCTTTTTCTCCTATATGGATTTTAGAATCTGCCACATGTATATGAAGAGTGCATTCCTTAATAGAGTACTAAAAGAAGAATTATATGTCAAGCAGCCCCATGACTTTGAGAATTTAGACTTTCCTGACAATGTCTACTATCTTGATAAGGCTTTTTATGTGATAAAACAAGCTTCCAGCGCACAGTATGAAATATTTTCTAATTTCTCTTGAGTAATGGGTACACAAGGCGTAAGATAGACAATACTCTATTTTTGAAAAATAAAAAAAATGGTAATGTTCATTATGTAGGTTTATATTGATGACATCATCTTGGGTGGAAAAAGTAATGAACTCACTTAGGAGTTTGCTAAACTAATGAGCAAAAAGTTTGAAATAAACATGATGGGAGAAATTAGCTTTTTCCTAGGAATACAAATCAACCAAACTCTTTCAGGAGCCATGGTTCATCAACAAATATATGTAAAAAAACTGATGAAGAAATTCAAGATGCAGGATACTAAGACAAGTAATACTCCCATTACTACAATTATAAAAAATGAATCAGGATAAAGCTAGAAAGGCAGTGGAACAAAAGATTTATCGAAGCATATTATATCTAACTACCAGAGACATGATATAGTATTCCGTATGGGACTATGTTAAAGGTTTCAAGCCAATCCTAAAGAGTATCACCTCAAAGATGTTAAAAGGATATTGAAATATTAAAAGTAACAACTGAATTGTGGCTATGGTATCCTAACAGAATAAATTTTGACACTGGTTGGATATGCCAATGCTGACTATGATGGGTACTTAGTGGAAAGGAAAAGAACCAGTGGGATGACTCATTTTCTAGGGCCATGGCTAGTCCTATAAAGAAGCAGAATTCTTTTTCTTATCTGCAATTGAAGCTAAATATGTTGTTACAACCTTTTTCTATGCTCAACTTCTATGGATCAGGAAACAAATCACTGATTTTAGAAGGCATTGGATGTCTTCCCATATTCTTTGACAATACCAGTGTCATCAATATAGCAAAAAATCGTGTACAACACAAAAGGGAAAAACACATTGACAGAAGTCATCATTTTGTGATGGATAATATTGGGAAAGGGCTAAGCTTTGTGAATTTTTTTGCTACAAATAGGCAGATAGCCGACATCTCACCAAAGCACTGGCCAGAGAACCATACAAAAGGAAAAAGTTAGAGCTAGGGTTGATTAATATCATATGAGTATCTCCTCATGATTGGCTAAGTATTAGTGTACAGTGGTTGTTTAAGTTTAAATATTTTCCTCAATTATATACATTAAATTGTATATTAATATTCCATTTTATATTGATAAACACTCATGCATTATAATATGTATATTTTCTACAGTATAAGGAAGCATGGAAAATTGATGAATGGATCTCTCATTTAAGATGTATTTCGTCACAACATTGGAAATAACTGATGTGCACATGTGCTAGTCCTTATCAGTTACAAACTCTCTATCTTTATGATAAATTAAGCCTCCCTTTTCAAATAGAAGTCTAGTCCATGATGACCTTTACATGTTGTTACTTCCTTCCAATCAAAGAGTTCTTCTAGAGTTCTTTATATTTTAAAAGTCACAATTTTTTTGGGACCCTACAACTTCAAACAGTCACTATCCATTAAATGCTCTATCATATTTAAACACTTAAAAGCAACCACTTCTATATCCATTACTTGTATATGATTCTGTCTCACCAAAACTCTCTTGGATACCTATTTCTTCCATGGCTTCACAATCATCCTTCGCTCTTAACATCCAGCCTCATCTTCTAGTTCTTTATCACTCCCTGATATTGAATCTGAAAAACCATTGTATGTTCCTATGAAACCCTTGCCATATCCCAAACTAGATTCCTTGGATACCTCTCCTCCTTTCAAAGAGGTAGTTGAAGCAACCCATATTAGCTTGACTCCACTAAGAATCTACAAATAAGGACCTAACTTCCTTAGGATATTATCTCGTTATCAAGAATTCTAGACTCCTAAGATTATCCAAATGGGGAAATATAGATTGGGCATATTGTGAGCAGTTCTTCAAACCCCATTCATATACTTATTCCTCCCATGCCATATATTGAAGGGGGATTCAACAAGATGGCTGAAGATGCTAACACTCAGGGGAGAATCGGATAGGGGGACTAAGAATTTTGGGGAAACTAATAGGGATAATAAAGGAAGAAATGAAGAAAATGTACTCTTGGAAATTGAGGGATCCTAGAGAAAAGAGTCATGTTAGACCTATTGAATATCCTAGAAGTGAGGATGATGCTGAGGAAGAGGAAACTGGTGAGGTGGAACCTATGGGTTACCCACTGAAGTTCTTGAGCCTGTTGATAAGATAGAAAGTTTTCCTGAGGGAGACCTAAATGAGGGATAAAAGGTTATGTCTTCTAGTGAGACTAATGAGGGAGTTCTTGGGACTGCTTCTTGTAAGGGGAAAAGGTTGAGGACCCATTAGAGAAATATGTTCCTTCGGCTAGGTTCCTAGAGGTTGAAGGGAAGGTTTCTAGGGATGTTGTTAGTTAAGGGGAATATGTTGAGGACCCTTCAAAGGAAACCGTTCTTCTATTAGTTTCCCAGGGGATTAACAGAGTAGTAATTCTGGGGACCCCACATCATACTAATCCTCTCCTACTGGGCTCAATGTTGAGAAAGGGAAGGTACCTATTGAAGGGGATACTAGAGGCCCTTGTGCTGCTGTTGATGGTGATCTACCCCTAACTACCTTGCTTACGATAAAGGTTAGGACCAAACATAAGAAATCTTTTAGGGAAAATAATTTCTTTCCCCGAAGATGAATCTGCCACTATTTCTATCTCTTTCTCTCTTCCAATTCCTACCACTAGGTTTACTAGAAGTAGAAAGAGGGTTCTAGATGAAGAGATAGTGATATTGCTTCCTCCAAAAAGAAACCTAGGTTTGCCTCCTCTGGAACTCACCCTCCTGTTAATCCCATTCATATACTGGATGAAAAGGATACTATTTTTAATGCTAAGCATGAAGTTAAGTCTCCTCCTTATGCTAGTATAAAAATAACTCTAAACTTTAACGAAAGGACTATTAATAGGGAAAGACTAATCACTGGATTTGGGGATGTCAATAATGCACAAGGATGTATGGATTTATTCATGAAGTGAAACTAATGAAGAGTGATGGATAAAATGAAGATGATTGATTTCTAAATCAATGCCCATGGCACCCATGACTCAATTGTAAACAAGGTGAATAAGATCACTTTCAAGATTAATGTTGACCTCCTTGATTCTGTAATGAATGGTGCCCAATGTTGGTTGGTTCGAGTATGTGAATAGGTAGTGGCCTACCCTGACTGACATTAATTCACCTAGAAATTACTAGGATGTTTGCAAATAATCCTGAATTTGAATTTTCTAGAAGTTTCTTGGGTAACAAGATGTTTTCTTTGCACAAAATATTATTTGATGTAGTGATTAAAATGATCATTCCAAGAGGATAGAAGAGAGATGAGGCCAAATATTTGGACCTCACATTATAGAATTGATGATGCAAAGAAAATAGATCAATCTTCTTTACATTATGATGCATTATATAAATAAGAATAGCAAGGGTGATAACACTGGCCAGTCTTTGATCTATGGATTCTTGATAGGGATTATTTTCGAAAATTTTTGTATTTCTATCCTTGATTGGAAATTTAATACTATGAAAGATGTGATAGAATGTGAACGAAGGTTCCATGCCACCTTCCATAGGAATGAAGGGTCTACTATGCAAAGGCTCAGGGAAAAACTTGCTGCCAAGGAGAAAAAAATTACTAGAATAGAGGCCTCTCATGCTGATGATATGAATAATATTTATATCAACTATGGGTTAGAGAATGAGGGCCTGAGAATGAAGAATGAAGAGCTGAAAGGCAGGGTTGCTAAACTGAAAGCTGAGTTGGAATGGGAGAAGGATATTGTGCAAACTCTAGTGATTCAGTTCAATGGTATCTCTCCCCCTTTATCTATTCCTCCTACCCCTCCACCTGCCTAGGACCCTTCCTTATGTTTTATTGTATATTTTTTATTTTAATGCACTATTTAATTTTCTATTTTTTCTTAAGTATGTGATGATGTACTAGCTTTTTAATGAATGAATTAGTTGATCTCTACTCTCTGTCTCTTGTTCTTTTCATTAATTATGCAAATATCATGAGATATCTAACTGAGTGTGCTATCTCTTGAATGTTTTCATTAGTGATACCCAAGTTTTCTTAGTCTTTAGAATAAATTATTCTTACACTAGCCCTGTCTTAACCAGTTTTATATTGCCAAAAGGAGGACATTAATACTGCGTGATGGTTATAACCAACTGACCCAAGCTGGTTCTTTTAGATATTTCTATAATGTGTCTCTTTTAGTTATTAGTGGCACAGAAGTTATCTTTCAGGTTTTTTAAGGTTGAACACAATATAAAAGGATTAAGAGCCATCATTAAAAAGGGGGAATTTGTTGGACCTAATGAAGTTTTGATGATTTACAAAATAGAGGGAAGAAAGAAGGCATTATGAAATTAAGTGAGTTCATTTATGAGTGCATTCCTAGCTAGATTGAAGCGCAAATGATACACAAGTACTGGACTGAAGAATATATTCCTTTGATAGTTATCCTTATAGTTGTTTGTCTAGTCAGATTATATTAGTAAGTTTATTTAGTTTAACTTTTCATTTCCTAGATTTGTAATTTAGGGAAGAAGTTATTTTAAGTCGATTTAAGTGAAGGGAAGCTTAAGTCTAGGGGTTCATCCTTCTAGAGTGATTGATGAACAATATTAGGAATTAGAGTTCCTAGGATTGCACATGATTATAATCTAAACTTGATGTTGAGGCTCACAGTATTAGAGAAGTTGGGTTAAATTCTGTATAGGTGCAGGTATTGGGATTTCCCTTTGTGAGATGGGGTTTTTCCATGCTAAATCATTGTGTTTTTACTTTTTTGCATTATATCTATAGAATGTGTCCGAGGAACAAGTCATATGTACATGTTTTATTATATAAGTTGGGGGGTACAACTCTTCACTTAGAATTTTTCATTGGAATGAATTTACGACGAGTTCCACAGCCAATCAAATCATTCAACAATCCATGGACCTATTTGTAAAATAGAAAATATTTCAGATTTCGAACATTTTTCACATACATCTTTTTCTTAGCTCAAACAGCCTCTATCATAAAATTCAAAAGTATTATAGTGTAAGAATTCAAGAAGAAAAGAAGGTTGAAGAAAACAAGTCTAGAGAAAATTCAGCAATATTAGGAGAAAATATTATTGAAGAAGAACCCATAAATTCAAGGAATGGAAATAAGTCTTCTGAACCAAAGAACCTTCCAAGAAAGAAGAATTTCAAAGGAAATTTCTACAATTGTGGCAAATTTTGTAATAAGGCTATTGATTGTCAGGGCTCCAAAGAAAGACTAGAAAAAAGGACATGTAAACGTGGAAGAAAAAAATAAAAAAGTTGAGAACTTGTGTGCCAGGATTTTTGTTGGGATCCCAAGAAAATGTCGGATAGACTCGGTGGCCTCTAATCATATTTGTTCTAATAAAGATCTTTTTACATTTTATGCTCCCGCTAGGCCCTAAAAGGATATTTTTATGGATAAATCTGCTATTGCAAAGAGTGAAGGAATAAGAAAAATTTACTTGAAGATTACATATGGAAAGGTGGTGACTCTAAACAATGTCCTTCATGTTCCGAAGTGTAAAAGAACTTGGTGTTTGTACCACTTCTAACTAAGAACAATTTTAAGTGTTTTTCTAGAAAGAACGAAACGTATTTAGGAAATAGTTAACTGCTTTGGGCCTTTTCAAAATCATTGTAATTTATATTGGTATGAATACAATTTCTATTTCTTCTTAATTTGTTGAGTCAAATAATTTATGGCATATTCGTTTGAGACATGTAAACTACAAAACCTTGCAAAAACTAATAAGTTTAGAAGTATTGCATAAGTTTGAGTGCAGTAAATCACTATGTCAAGTATGTGTTGAATTTAAGTTTGATAAGAATCCTTGCAAATCTGTTGAAAGGAATTCCACTCCTTTAGATGTAGTTCACATAGATATTTGTGACATGAACGAAGCTTTATCACATGGTGGGAAAAAGTATTAAATAAATTTTATGTATGATTGCACTCGGTATTGCTATGTTCATTTGCTAAGTAGTAAGGATGAAACAATTGAAGCATTTAAGCAAAACAAAAATAAAGTTGACCAAAAAACATAAAGGGAATAATAAGTGATAAAGATGGAAAGTATAAATCTCTTTTTGCAGAAATACGTTTGAAAAATAAAATTTTCCATCAAACTACTGCCCCTCACACACCTTGATCAAATTAAATTGCGGAAAGGAAAAATCAAATGTTGAACTAAATAATGAATTCCTTGTTCGTAAGATTTGATTTATCACAGAGCTTGTGGGGTGAAGTTATCCTTACAGCTAATTGAATACCCAATAGAGTTACCTAAAACAAAACACAATCAATTATATATGAAAATTGGAAAGGATAAAAATCCAACTTGAAATATGTCAAAGTATAGGGGTGTTTAGCGAAGGTCCAAGTTACTAAACCTAAAAGGGTAAATATAGGGAAAATATTGTGGAATATATTTTTATCGGACATACTACAAATAGTTAAGCATGTCCACATTTGGTTCATAAATTCAAAAATCGCGACATTCATGTAATACAGTAATTGAGTCAAATAATGCTGAATTATTTGACACATTTATTTGTATTAACTTAATGTGAATCATCTAGTACAATGGAGGAGGAGTTGTATGTAGGAAATCATCCAAATAAATATGATTAGACGGCTTTACAATGGAATTTTATTATATTGCTTTAGATAAGGCTAGTGAAGAAGCTGAGTGGATCCATTATTTCTTAGAAGATATTCTTTCAAGCCCAAACCATTGGCACCTTTATGCATATACTATGATAGCCAATCGTAAATTGGAAGGTATGGAAGCACTATGTGTAACAGAAAAATCTAGTCATATAAGATGAAGAAATAATATCACCAGACAATTACTTTATCATAATTGAAAAATGTAAAGTCAAAGGATAATATGTTGGATCCACTTATAAAAGGACTAACTAGAGATAAGAAAAAATTATGTTGTATCAACTAGAAAAGGACTAACTAGAGAGAAATTTAAACACCATTGAGGGGAATGGGCTTAAGGCATAGGAAAAGTCATCATGGAGGTAACTCTACCAAGTAGGCTAAAGATCCCCAAACTAGATTCAAGGATATCAAAATAAATTTACTTATGATGGTTCAACATTGTCAAATAACTTAATCTACTCTAGTAATGAAGACAATGTTTCAGTAACAAAGGAAAAAGTCTTAAGGGTTTAAGATTTTTAATGGTTTCTTAGTTTAGAAGATATGACCAAATAGTTTATATATAGTGTTAGAAGTTTAGGAATCACCTATGTGAGTATGAAAGTGTGAGCCGTTTCAAGGAGAATAGAATTAAAGGTTGATTCTTTATACACTCATAAAACTAAAAATTTATCATGGTTGAAAGGAATAAAACCATGAGACCATAGACGGTTAAAGACTAGTAATGTGACTTGTATTATCTAAGTGTACAATAAAGTTTCATGTTTTAAGGATATCACATCTACTGATCGATCATGTACTTTTGATATAAGTTCACTATAAAAAATTCTAAGGGAAACCAACTTTTCACACCCTGAGGCTACCCCATGAATAAGAAACAACAATCGTAAGACACCAGTGAGCCCCAAGGAAGCCATCGAAATATGCACCTTTTCATAACCTAAACATATAGCAGAAGTAATCATGGATAACATAAAGGTCCTATATGTCATAAAAAGGGGAATAAGAAAAATTGATGAGTTATCCACAAAATAGGCAATACATACAAGTACTTTACAATAATTAACATTATTTCTAAAACCACTACTAAACTGTAAAACCTTGAAAGTCATGTTAGGGGTTTTAGTGGGCTAAACAAAGAGTGTACATGAAATTTTGTCAAAGTTTGGAACTGGTCTAGGCACCACAAATCATTCTATGGATGGTGGAAGGATTTAATAGACTGTGGATTGAATAGTGGAACCCTACCAGTAAAGCACTCTTTACTACCTTGGATTCATGGACAGTTCCATGAACCGTGGAAGTGTTCTACGGACCATGGTTTTAGTCATGGAATGGGAACAATATTTCTTAAATCTTTTCCAAGTATGTTGATGACCCTATGGTCCATTCTATGGACCACGAAATGAAGGATGGTTTGTGGAATGGACCGTTGTTTTCCTTTAGTTTCTAAACCTTGAGAAGGCCCATTTCACGGACAATTCCACAGATCATGGAACCACCAATGAAAACCTTCCAGGCCCAGTTTTTACCCATTTTTTCCAAGGACTTTTTGGACATTCCCAATCTTTAATAAGCTAAGTGATGTCAATAAATATTCATTATCAAGGTTATAAATACCCAAACACTTTATATCCTTCTCGTAACTTCAATTCTCTGACAAAAGAAAAAGAATAGTTGGTGTAAATTTTCTCCTAACAACAAGGACTAGGGTTTCGTCAAAGGTTCAAGAGAAAAGCCTTCTTCTCCAAATTCAAACACTAATTCTCAAGGTTTCAGGTATGTGGGTTCATGAACGAGGGTTTTCTTTCACCCTTGCGCCCTAATCCTAAAATTTGATGATGTATTTGAAGAATTTGTTAACCCTAAATCCTTTAGTTGTGACTTTTATTCTTATTAAAATTTATTAATATTTTGAGTAAAATTGCATGAATTCCTACAGCCTCACATCATTATTCTGTGTTTAATTATTTTAGCCAAGACTTTGAATGTATTGTGAATTTTAACTTGTTCAAGAACTTGAGGTATAAACTTATGCATGATTTTTGATGAACTTGAGTCCTGAATATTGAAGATTTGAAATTTTTCTAAGAAATTTGACTAATATTTAGGCTCAGACATATATTTACTAAATTGAGGAAGAATTGGCAATAAAATTTCCCAAAGAGGCTAAGGTAGGAAAATTTGACTAGTTCTTTGCTAAAATTATTTTAAACTGGTCTACACAATTGATGGGATTCACTCTAAAATCTTTATGTCATGGCCATGAATTGAAAAACTTGATAGTTGCCACAAGGCTTGGAAGGAAACCTTTCTAAATCTCACATACCCGAATTTGGTGAAAATCCATAGAGAAATTTGAGGTGAAAAGGCTTCTCAAAGATCCCTTGAACAAGAATCCTAGTCTTTATTCTTAAGAGAATTTTAGAGAAAACTTGGATTTGATATGATTTAGTGTAGAAAGAATAAAAATAATTTTGTAGGAATAAATATCTTGGAATTTTAGACCCAAAGTGATATAGTACTGATGCTTTAAGAGGTTGGAAATGTCAAAAATAGCCTTGCAAAAATGGAAAAAAGTTACCCAAATCATACATGTAACCGCGACCCAACTATGTCACGGTTGTTTCCATGTCTACCAACCAACCATGTTTCTATTGGTGTCACACCAACCTTACTAGTGTGACACGTTCGGTTCCATGATTACCCTCAGTACAAAAATTGTTGCATACTTTCTGAGAATATATCACGTTTGCAATCACTCCAATCTTTATACCATGAACACTTTGTAGGTTTCTTAACATGTGGGATCGATACACAGTAGTTACCAACCATAAGAGAATGTAAAACAACACCATTTTATCCCTCGAAAACACTAACATATGTTAGAACCATATGAAATAAAGAAATACTACAAGGCTTTAAAGAAAGGGGCATAATTTTCTACTCTGGATGTGAAATGTTGCATGGTTTATTACTAGTTAGACTTTGAGGGGTTCAGAAACATGAAAACCAAACCAATATATCTACAATATAGACATAACCCTTTCGGGATCACATTCAGGCTTGATGTTCAAGTCAATCCAAAAAAATAGAACATTAAACTCTAGGTAACTTTTCGAGGTGTTACAAGCTTGTAACACGAAGGATTTTCTACCAGCCTAGTTTTGATGCTATTTCAGGGATGGGTAAAATTTAAACCACCATATATCCTAATATATGAAGAGTTTATGATATATAACCTATCTGTAGAAAGGTCTTTAAGTCTAGTTTTCAATGCAACAAACCGCGTGTTATTTTGACATTGAAAAAATGGTGTGGGTATTTTACTAAGGTATAAACTACAGCGAAAACCTTTCTAATAATTCAGTGTATGACTCATGAAGTGAAACTCCACGAGTCGTACTATGGACTCAAGGAAGACTGTCAGAGAGTTGTTTTGAGACCTAAATACCATGACTTCACTTCACGAGTCATGGAGTGCAACATCACAACTCGTGGATCCACTCATAGAGTGAAAATATCACTTCTAGAAGACAAGTTCCACCCCATGACTCAGACCACAACTCGTGAAGTGATTTTATTGGTTTTTCCATCCATATTTTAGTGATTTTGAGCGGTATTTGGGTAATTTTCTAGTCTCATTACCTTAATCCCATGACATTTTGGGATCCATATATGAAGGTATATAAACCCCAAACACTTTTACCAAGTTATTTTTTTATTAATTAAATTAAATTAAGGTTTCTTCTCCAAAAGTTCTCTCAAGAGGCAATTTAGGGTTTCAATAGAATATTTTATTGCAATATATTTTCACTATTTTCCTCCATTAAAGTTATTCAATTGAGGTATGTGGGATATGAACAAGAATTCATGTTATCCTTGTGCCCAAAACCCTTTTCTAATTAAGGTTTTGAAGATGTAGAAGTATGCATGGGTTGTTTTTTGATTCTTTAAACTAAGATTCCTTGAGTTTATGATTTACTTGATATTTTTGAGTTATAATTGTGGAATTCACATGATGCTTATTTAATTATGAAGTTACTTGTGAGTTATAATGTTTTGGAAATGTAAGTAAAAGGTTTGAAAAGAGCTTAAAGTGTGAATTGATTAAGGTTTCCAATGTTTACTCGAAACATAAATTGAAAATTAAAGTATCATATTTATTTGACATTTTACATGATTTTTAGTATGAATATGAAGCATGCTAAAATTAACTATTTTAAGAAAATTGAAAGTTGATGACACTTTTAAGCTTAATACGATAAGCTGAGAAGTATTAACGTAACAAAAATCTAATTGACTGAAGATATCTAAAAAATAGGAACGAATGAATGTTATAACTTGATTAGTGATTTTCCAAGTGGTTGAATTCCATTAATAATGAGAAATGAATGAGAATCTTAATAAAGTAAATGGTTTTATGGGAGGAATATTAGCATGGAGGGTGAGAGAGAAGGTCCCAATACCCATTAACCTACGTAGTCAATGTAGGGTGTTATTTTAGTACATCCCAATTGTTCCTTGTATGTACACTAGAAAGAGAGAGATGTCATATGGTGCATTGTGGACTCCATAGCTATATTCTTTGAGGTATGTCAGTTAAAAACTGCCGAAGAGAAATTAAAATTAAATGTTATGAAAGAAAGAAAGTGAAAGACTAGTTTTAACTAAGTCTTGTCTTTTGTTAAAAGTTGATGAAGATAAGGCCCAACACTCTCATGTTTCCTTCATTAATTCAACTCCACCCCTAATTCTTATATGTTAGCAAGTTATGTAAGTAGTAGTAGTAGTAGTTGTATAGGAGACTTGTTTTGTGGTGGACACCAGTGGTGTAGTCGGGATAGATGTTATAGTAGAATAATTGTAGATCTAGGGAAATGAAGTCAAAAGTATAGAAATAATTGTGGATTAAGGTATGGAGTTGGAGGTCTTATGATTATTTTGGAGAAGAAGTATGGTACGTCCTTATATGTTAGTTAAAGAGTAATAATTCTTGTCTTATGATAGTATGAGTAGGATGAGAAGTTGATGGTTAGGAAGACTTGGATTATGTTATGGATAAATATGGTAAGATTGTGCCCAGTCTTAAATCTGTTAAAGTGGATGGTTGAAATTTGACTAAGTTATCATTGGTTTTCACAGGGCTAGTATTAAGTTGTGATTCGGTAGTTGTAATTCTGAGTAGTGATGGAAAATTGTATGTTATTCATGCATAGTATTAAATGATAGGCCTGGAATCTAAATTTATTCTAGTATGAAGTATTTTGGTATGAAGGTGAATAAAGACTTGCAGATGTGATGTTAGTATGCTTGAGAGAGTGTTGACTTTAAATTGGTAGTCTTTAAGGAAAAGAAGTATTTAAGAAGTTAGTTCAGAGAGAAGACCTAGAAAAGAATCTGAGTATGAATTGTCATAGTCCAGAGAAAGCTTGGCATTCAGGTGTATAGTGAGTGTTCAATCCTATAAAGCAGTTAGTTATAGCCCGATATAGAAAAGGTGTTCCTAGAATTTGGATTTTTAGCTTTAGTCCCAAGGGGGATGGTAAGGTGGACAACAAGTTAAGTCTTACGACCTTGATAGTAAGCAGTTGATGATAACCCATTCCTACCTCGTCATACTTCTTGTACTTCAATCAGAGACAAACGTTCATGCCATTGTTCATGCACCTTATGAAGGTTTATTCACGCTTAATTTCTAGAATAAGAAACAACTATTTCAAACAATCTAAATTACAATATGATTCAGCCATCTAGTTCCTATGATATTACAACTATTTACTCTATTCCATTATTCAGTGTTTAAACCCCATCTTGAGTGTCATTAGTTCAGTAATGATGTACCTCTTTCAAGTAGTGGTGTTCAGACCCCATGTATGAGTCAAAATTAGACCATGATTCGTAGCTTCTATACTTTATGGTTATGCTTTCCTTCCTATAGTGATTCCTTTTATTATGATTTAGATGGTACTAAAAGAAGTTGAGTAGAAGCTAAGAGGAGACAGTGTATGTTCAGTCAATAGTATTATTGGGGTGTCTTTGTCACTAAGATGTTACGTGTAGTTATAGCGAATATGTATAGTTAGTGATTCTAGTGGTGATAATAAAATACATAAATGGTTTAGTTTTAGCTAATAGGCTTTAATATGATGTTGATGAATGTGTAACAAATTATAGTATATGGTTAGTGACTCATTAATTTGAGCTTAAGGTTGATTGATGTTACGAATAAGAGGAAGTATTGTTCTTGTGGATATAAAGTATCAAATTTGTGGCTTAGACTAATTTGATCCTATTACATGTTGTATCATGCACCTCTGAGTTAGGCTTGAACGAAATAAGAGCTTATGGTTAGCCTCAGAAGTTTGTATCAACAAAGACCCTTATGAGAATCATAGGTTTTGAAGAATGAACAGAGTATGTCAAAAGAGGAAGTGTAGAGTAAAGGTTGATTACTAAGCTACAGAATTTCAATTGTATTTATCAGGACAGAGTAGACATATTCCCATTCCATACCTTTTGTGTGTATGTAAGATAACTTCATATTCGAATGTCTTATGTCTAAGCCTATGATTTCCCTACTCTATAAGCCTAGATTATATAGTGAGATGTTTAGACTATTTGATAAAAGAGGCTCCAAAATGACTAATATAATATGATCAAATTTAGTTTATTTCAAAAGATTATTCTCAGTTTCATATCAATTTCACTTTAGTTTACAGTAATAGCCTCTATATTCATCTCTTCATGTGAGTTTCAAATGTATGTAGCATGTAGAATGTAGCATAACATGATTCCATTAAGTTTATTCATGCATAAGTTGAATAGAGTATTGATATTGAGTTGAGGTCTAATTGAAGTTGATATGTTGAGTTGTTTCCATTCTTTTGATCATCTTGTAGTTTACATGCTACGCCAAATCATCATTTGAGGACGAATGATCCCAAGTGGGAGATAATGTAACATCCTAAAATTTGAGACAAAATTTGAACCATTCAAGTTCATACTTAAGTCTTAGACCTAAGAATTTCCAGTTGATTTTAGGTGATAAAATCCAAAATAAAGTGTGGGATGAGTGAGTGAAGTGATTAAATATAACACCTTGAAAATTATTCTAGGGAGTTCAGTGGGCTAAAATAAATGCATATGTGAATTTTTGTCAAAATATGGAACTGGCCCAGGTCCCTCGAGTCATTCTATAGACCATGGAAGGGTTCCACACACCATAGAATTAGAGAAGTGAAACACTACTCACTACCTCAGAATCATGGACCATGGAATGGTTCCACGGTTCGTCATTTGGATTGTGGAAAGCACTAATTATCACAAAAATTTTCTAAGTGTAGAATGACCCCACGGTCCATTCTATGGACCATCTATCAAAGGAAGGTTTATGGATGGATTATCATTTCCTTCCAATGTCTTAATTTTTGAGGGGGTAGATTTCACGGGCCATTCCATGGACAGTGGAAGGGTTTCACTGCCCATGGAACCACTGGAAACATTCTAGGTCCAGTTTTAATGCATTTTTTCCAGGGTCTTTTTAGTATTTTCCCATTTTTAATAAGTCCTACTAGGTAGTTTAGGCTTGGAAAATAAAAGTATATAAGCTGACACTTCATTATTTTCTCCCACTTTAAACAATCCTCAGACAAGAAAATAAAAGCATTGATCTCTTCTTCTTCTCCAAGTGTTAAAGGCTTGGGATTCAAGGGCAGGTTCTTTTCTTCAAATCCAACCTTAATATCTTCAATTACAGGTATGTTGGCTAATGAACAAGGGATCCCTTCAAACCTTGTGCCTAAATCCCAAGTTGTTAAATAAAAATATTATATTAGATCTTGCTAGGGTTATTGAATTTACTCCCTAGGTTGAGAATTCTTCTATTATTATGTTTATTGATGTCATATAGTATTTACTATGAATTCCTACATGGTCGTGACATGATTCATATCTTATATGGATTATGTTGGCGTCTTTATGTCATGACCCAAAAATTGAGTTGTGATGGTGTCTACATTTTTTTTTTTGCAGACAATCCTAATCTTGGCCCTTAGCAAATAGCGGTGGGCCAGTAACAAGAACCCAAAAACAAAAGAAAGAGAAGAATATGAGAAGGAAAACATAAAAGAAATATGAAAATATAAAACCAAGCACTAAATAACTCCCAAGACCTGGTGTCATGACTGTAGAGCATCTATACACATGAATACAAAATACATCCCTGGTGGAGCAAACTATCTAAGAAAGGTCTATCCAAGACCCGACTAGGATATACCGAACACTGAAAGGAAAAAATACCATCAAGGATTCCATCTGCTTACTAAATCTCCCAAAATATCAGCTACTGCGCTAGATCATGTCCTTCAGAAAAACTCATAGTAGTACCTAAATCATGAAAAGATATAGAAGTATAGCATGAGTACCAAAACGATGGGTACCCATTAGGCATCATAGTATGAATGGGCATTAGTGAGCATAAATAAGGTAAAGATAAATCAATGTAATAGTCATCAATATATACAGTATCGGCTAACATGTGAAAAGGATCCACTAATAGGGTAGGTCACACAATCACTGACTTGGGTCATAAGAAAATTGTGCCTACATATAATGTGTACATGTAGTCCTAATCTAACTAATATAAATAGGACCTGATAGAGTACAACTAACGTCAATAATATAGCTACTGGTATAATAATACAAGCGATGAGGAAGGTAGTCAACCATATCGAAGAATGGAGATTTTGTATGTTCCCTCTATGGGATTTCCTAAGTCAAGAAGGCTATAAAAGAAGCACAACATTTATAGAATGCACCCTCTTTAGGCTAATCCATAGTCAAAAGGGGTTGTAGATGAACAGATAATTATCGGTATGTTCCCTCTCTAGGATGATCCCAAAGCAAGAGGAACCCATGGAGGACTCGAACTGCATAGTGTATATAGAAATTCTGGAATGCTCCTTCTCTGGGATAGTCCCAAATCTAGAAGGACTCATGGAGGACTCGAACCCTATACACTGAAACCAAAAGTTGATATGCTCCTCTTTTTGGGATAATACCAAAGAGAGAAGGACCCACGGAGGACTCTAACCATATACCTCTACTCCCTTGTATATCCCTCCCCTGAGCTACGAACCATGGTCCAAGTATAACGACCCGGGTTGGTAGGGTCCATGGAGAGACTTGAACCCACATGCAAAACCTTATAACTATCCCACTAATAGTATAGCCATCAAGGAAAAAGTTCCAACAGTAGGTCTCAATCCATATATCATATCTCGGAGGTAGGACCCAAGTATCGCCATACATGCACAACTCACATCATAGAAAGATTCCCACTGTCGTCAACCAAATAGTATCCAGATCATGGAACTCGCAAGGGGATCATTTCAAATGGTAGGGGAAATAGAGTCATACCGTGCATAGGAACAGACACCAATAACATAAGTACATCAAACCCATTTCCCATTAATACCCTGTATGAACCATCGAATAGATGCCAAGCTCTGACATGAAACATAGTCTCTCCTATCCCTACCATGATCTCGAAGCCCAGCTAACCTTACTAGAGGTTAATAAATGCCCACTTCCCCAAGTACACACGTATATAGGAAGAACCACAGACCTATCATAGCTCAGCCAGACACCTAATACCCCCATTCTCATGTCGAATCAGGGCCAACATATCACCATATTGGACTACTAGCTACCCAACATAGCCTTTTCGGCTACGTACAACACCATCATAGAAGGAAGTCACTATCAGCATAGCAATGGCTGATTAAATACAAAGTCACCGCGTAAGGCATAAAGTGTCAATAATTGTTGTAACCCACTAACTACGTCCTAGACTCCACCCATATCCCAGTTACATACACAATATTTCAGACATAATACAAATAATGAGCCTACCTAGATTTGCTCTAACGCCACTAGCTTACATTAGGGGATAGCTGCTAAGCTCTAATCACTAGTTTAATCCTCTTTCTAACATCAATGTGGTCCAAAGTATGTGTATAAAAATATGCATCAAAGCTGTTACTTCTCCCCCAGCCACACTACATTCTAGAGTTGGTGTAAGACATACGGGCAGGGCAATACATCCCCAGGGTTAGTAGTTAAGCTAGAAGCTAGCTAAATAGGCCATAAGCTGGATAAATATGCATATTAGGACACCAAATAATCATCCCAACCCCAAGATGGCGCTTTAGCATACATATACTATACTAATACACAATCTAAAGAAAGTTGACCATAGCCTACTTGGATTCCAGTGATATCCCCAAAAAACGTATCGCAAATGCCCAAAATCACATACAAAGCTCATAAATATGCAAGAGTAGTAAACACGTAACTAGTGTGTTAGTACAAATAAAACAAGACCCATATTGCTGGTCAAATAACACAAACGTTAACTAGTGACAAGCAGATAAAATATATGTAACTACAGTATCAGAAGCCTCAGCTCTGGCTTTATCAGGTACAACATAAAATAGACGGTGCCCAGTACCCTATTGACCTCCCCTTCTGCTCCATCCTTGATTCCTCCGACCCCTACCACGATCACCTCGAGTCACTAACTGGCCACTTCTAACTTGTGGCAGTACTGACTATAGAGGCTTAGTAGTCTGAACTGTTGGCTGGATAACTCGATGCCTTAGGCATTCCCTACAATAGTGACCTATCTCACCACACTAATAACAACCCCGGTCTCTGCCTCGACCAAAACCACTAATTGGTCCACCACGACCACCATGGCCCTGATCCCTAAAAAATATGCCCCTGACGGGGTGACTACTCTAAAAATGCTAGGTGATGATAGGAAGGCCTGAATCGGCCTATTAAACTGTCCCTGGTACCATTGTTGTAGCTGTAGCTGCCCAGGTCCTCTTCTATAATACTGCGACCCACTAAAATCTCCCAGATTGCACTGTCTCTTATAGCCTCCCCCTTGGGCCAAGCGATGATGCCTCTATATTACAGGCGTGATTCACCACTACTAAAAACTGGGTTACCTCGAGCTACTAATAACTCTGTCTGCTTGCGATTCTGGCCTCAATCTTGTTGTAATGCAGCAAACCTGCTTAGCATCTGTCGACATAATAGCGACCCCATGCCTCGAATACTATATGAATCAGTCCTCATACTCTATAACTATCATTGACCCCTACTATAAATTAACAAACTAAGCCTTAAGATCTTCTTGAACACTCCAAGAACATACTAAGCCATAAAAGAGTCCACAAGAAGATCCCACATCATCGGTGTGGACCCTAAGGGTTTTTTCTCTCTATATAACCTCCACCAGTCCTTTGCATGGCCCTCTAACTGATACCAAATACAATCAACCCCATGTGTCTTCTTTAAGCACAAATTCTGCAGCCTCTCCTCACATTCAACAATAAACGCCTATGTATCTTATCTGGAGTCACCTAAAAATCTAAGGTCCCATCGCATAAAATGATCCAATCCTAGGAAGTCATAATAGGAACTACATGTTATGACTAGCTCAGCGAATGAACTGGCAGTACTTCTTAGGAAGGCTATATGGGAGGAGCCATAGTTGTCATTGGTTCTGACTGAATAGGAGGAGCTGGGGAATCGTGTGTCACTCCCTGGGTTGAAGTCTGATCCTCATGAAATGGGGCCCTACCGAACATATCCATCAAAAGTTACTCGAAGGCAGATAAGTCTATAATAGAGGTAGATCCATAAGAATAGGCTCATCCCGCTCAGCTTTGGTATGCGCCTTCTCTCAAGCTCTAGCTTTACCCCAGCCCCTGTCTAGAGCTCAGGGGAAGGGGACCATTATCAACCCTATGGTACTAATCACGTGTGTACCATCTACAGAAGAATGAAAAGATTTAAGCAACCAAGAAACTAGTGAATACCTTGCATGAAAGGTGTAATAAGAATTAACCCTATAAGAAATCTCTATAGCCTCCCACAGATTGGATACGAACGTCTTCATACCGATCTACAGGACTCTACTAGACTCTCTCTCCTAAAAATAGAGACCCTTATAAAGCTAGTGCTTTGATACCACTCTGTCATGACTCAAAAATCGAGTTGTGATGGCATTTATATTTTCTTCTACAAACAAGCCTAATCTTGGACTAGAGTGAATAGTGGTGGGTCAGTAATAAGAACACAAAAACAAAATAAAGAGAAGAATAAGAGAAGTAAAAGAAGGACAACATAATAGAAATCTGGAAATATAAAACCAAGCATAAAATAACTCCCAAGACCTGGTGTCATGGTTGTAGAGCATCCATACAAATGAATACAAAATATAGTCTCTGGTGAGGAAAACTACAAAAGAAAAGTTTATCCAAGACACGACTAGTATAGCCCCAACACTTAGAGGAAAATGGGCCATCAAGGATGCCAGTTGCTCACTGAATCTCCAGAAATACCAGTTAATGCACTCGAGCATGTCCGTTAAAAAAACTTGTACTAGTACCTACATTAGGAAAAGATGTAGAAGTGTAGCATGAGTACCTACGTAAAGGGTATCCAGTATGCATCATAGGCTGACCAGGCATTAGTAAGCATAAGTAAGGTAAAGATAAATCAAAGTAATTAGAGTAGTGGTGGATACTGAACCACCCTGAAAGGGAAACTATAATAGAAGCTAAAGGGAGCAGAAACTAGGTAATAATCATCAATATATACAGTATTGACTATTAGGTGAAAAGGATATATTAATAGGGTAGGTCACACAAATCACCAATATATACAGTATTAGCTAACAGGTAAAAAGGATCCACTAATAGGGAAGGTCACACAGACACTAACTTGGTTCATAAGCAAATCTTGCCCATATATAACGTGTATATTCAAAACATAACCAATGTAAATAAAACCTGATAGAGTACAGTGAACGACAATAATATAGCTACTAAAATAAAATAAAGGCGATGATAAATGTAGTCAAACCTACCAAAGAATGGATATTTCCCTCTATGGGATGGTCCAAAGTCAAGAGAGCATAGAAGAAGAACCAAAATTTTTTAGTATACACCCTTTCTGGGATAATCCCTAGTCAAAAGGACATGTAGATGCGTAGATAATTAATGGTGTGTTCCCTCTATGGGATGATCCCAAATCAAGAAGAACCCATGGAGGACTCAAACTTCATACCTTATATAGAAGTGTCAGAATTCTCCTCTCTAGGATAGTCCCAAATTGAGAAGGCCTATGGAGGACTTGAACCACATACACCAAAACCATAAGTTGATATGTTTCCTCTCTGAGATAATCCCAAAGAGAGAAAGACCCATAGAGGACTCAAACCATATACCACAACTCCCTTGTATATCCCCCCCAGTATGTGCATCATGGTCCAAGAATAATGATCTGGGTCGATAGGGTTTGTGGAGGGCCCATGGAAAACCTCATAACCAGCCCATCAGTAGTATATCCATTAAGGGAAAAATGTCAACACTAAGGCTTAATTTGTATATCATATCTTGGTGGGACCCAAGTATCTCTATAATGGCACAACTCACATCATAGCAAGATTCCCACTATTATCATACAAATAGTATCTCAGATCATAGAACTCGCAAGGGGATAGTTTTAAATGGTGGGGAAAAATAGTGTCATGCCATGTATAGGTGCAGACACCAATAACATAAGTATATGGTACCCATTTCCCATTAACACCTTGTGGCGTGAAACATAGTCTCTCCTAGTCCCACCATGATCCCAAACCCTGGATAAAAACAACAGAGGTTGCATAGATACCCACTGGACCAAGTACACACGTATACAGGAAGAACTATTGATCTATCATCACTCATCCAAACGACCTATTCCCCCATACTCATACCAAATCAAGACCCACATATCACCATATCAAACTAATAGTTATCCAACATAGCCCTTTTTAGCTAGGTACAACACCATCAAGAAGTAAGTCATTATCAGCATAGCTATGGCTGGCTAACTATGAAGTGATTGAGTAAGGAAGCGAAGTATCCAGTATAATTGCACCCCTACAACTGTAGCCCTGTGTAATGACCCTCATGGTCATTTATGATAAATACATAACGTCTTGCATCTTAGAGCATTTCAGCAGTTTCCCCAAGT
>JBDJHY010750450.1:0-13688 GCA_039654485.1 Withania somnifera | reverse complement strand
GTTGAGGAGAGGCTACAGACATTGGGCATTTTATCAGGTATCAGTTAGAGGGTCGAGCTAAGGCCTAGTAGAGGACATATAGAGAGAATAAACCCTCAAGGTCCGCATCAATGACCTGGGATTAGTTTGTGGATGCTTTCATGGATTAGTATGTTCTCACGAGTGTTCATGAGGATCTCAGGGCTCATTTCATTACTTTACAATAGGGTTCCATGAGAGTTACAGAGTATGAGGCCTAATTTACACATTATTTGAGACATGGGGTTGTTATTATACTGACAGATTAGATGAGCAGATTCACCGATTTGTAGCAGGATGGAGGCCAGAGTTACAGGCAGATGTAGAGTTGCTACTAGCTCAGGGCAGCCTATTTTTAGTATTTTTTTATCACACCCATAATATGGAGAGGCATTATTGCTTGGCCCATGGGGGCAACGACAAGAGGCAGTGCTATCAAGGATATTTCTGTAGGTCACAAACTTCTTCGGATTGGTATGATAGATGAAGACCTCAGTAGAAGCAGACGCAATAGTGGTACCAGGAACAACTTAGTGGGTCGGCTCAAGCCTTTCTACAATCAGCCAATAGTGTTCAGAGCAGTTAGCCCATCAAGGGCACATTTATTGGGGTTTAGGGTTGTGGTGGTAGCGGTGGCTCAGTTAGTGGTTCTGATTAAGGTAGAGATCGTGGATGCTTTGAGTATAGAATGAGATGGATCACTAGCAAGTGATTGTCCATAGCACCAGGCCATTCAGTCAGAAACTCAGATTATCGAGCCCTTATAGACAGTATCCCCATTAGTTAAAGGTGGTCGAGGAGTGGGTCGAGATAGTCGTGGTAGGGCCCAGAGGGGCAGAGGAGTGGATAGAGGAGGAGGTCAGTAGGGAGCTGGGTGTTGTCAGTTCTATGTCATACCTAATAGAGCCAGAGATGAGGCTTCTGATGCTGTAGTTTTGGGTATGTTATCTGTTTTTCACCTGCCATATTTAGTATTATTTGACCCTGGATCTACCTATTTTTATGTTTCTTTTTACTTTGTGCCCCATTTAGATGTTTTTTGTGAGATTTTATCTATACTCGTGAGTATGGCTACTTTAGTAGGTTATCTTATTATGGTGGTTCACATCCACTGAGCTTGTGTTGTGAATGTACGAGGGTTGAATAATCGGGCTGATTTTGTGGCTCTGGACATGATTGATTTTGATGTGATTCTGGGCATGGATTGGTTATTCTTTTATCATGCGGTAT
Source organism: Withania somnifera (assembly GCA_039654485.1). Classification (NCBI taxonomy): domain Eukaryota; kingdom Viridiplantae; phylum Streptophyta; class Magnoliopsida; order Solanales; family Solanaceae; genus Withania; species Withania somnifera. The sequence goes on along the minus strand of JBDJHY010750450.1, from coordinate 12,440 downwards.
TGGATTGTTTTTCCAAGACCGTGATCTTATTCGTACTCGATATGTCTTTGATTGTGTGGCAGAGTCTTATAAGCCATTCTTCGATGCCATTTGTATCTAGTTTACAGGCCGATAGATTTTTATCCAAGGATTGTATTTCTTATTTATCATATGTCCATGATGTGAGTTTTGATCCTCCTTCCCCTAAATTTGTGCTTGTTGCCTTAAAGTTCCTTGATGTTTTTCTCAATGAGTAACTTAGCCTCCCACCCAAATGTGTTGTTGATTTTTCTATAGAGGTTGAGCTAGATACCAGACCTAATTTGGTTTCACTTTATCACATGGCTTCGATAGCTCCAAGACCTATTTCGATCTCACCTTATTCCCCTTGCATTTCTTCGTGGGGTGCTTCGGTACTATTTAAGAAGAATAAAGATGGGACTATGCACATGTGTATTAAATATAGATAGTTGAATAAAGTTTCCTTGAAGAATAAGTATCCCTTGCCGCGGATTGATGATTTGTTTGATCAGCTTCAGGTAGCGGTAGTATTCTCGAAGGTTGATTTGCATTCAGGTTATCACCAGCTGAGGATTCAGGCTAGAGATATTTCAAAGACTACTTTTTAGATTCGGTATGTGCACTATGATTTTTATGTTATGTCATTTAGATTGTCTAATTTCCCAGCTGCATTTATGGATCTTATGACCAAAATGTTCAGGCCGTATCTTGACTCTTTTGTGACTACGTTTATTGATGATATCTTAGTTTACTCCCGGAATTGAAAGAAGCACAAGGAGTATTTGAGGGTTGTAGTTTAGACTTTGAGGCCTAAGTTGTTGTATGCAAAACTCTTGAAGTGTGCATTTTGGCTAGATTCCATTGCATTCTTGGGCCATGTTGTCTATTCAACTAGTATTAGTGTTGATCTAGTGAAGGTTTTAGACGTTAGTGATTGGCCATGCCCCACCACTCCTTTTGAGGTCGAAAGCTTTATTGGTTTGGCTGGTTTTTATAGATGATTCGAGCAGGATTTTTCATTTGTAGGACCAGATTAACCTAAAAAGATGTTCTCTTTCGATGGTTCGAGGATTGTGAGTCCAGCTTTCTAAGGCTCAAGGAGTTGCTTACTTCTTCACTAGTACTGAGACTTCCAGTTGAGGGTCAGCCATATACTATTTATTCTGATGCCTCCGATATTGGGTTAGGTTATGTATTGATGCAGCAGGGTAGAGTAATTGCTCATCCCTCACATCAGTTAAAGGTTCACGAGCACAGCTACCCCACCCATAACCTGGAGTTAGCGGTGGAATTCTTTGCACTCAAAATTTGGAGATATTACCTTTATGGGGTTCATTGCGAGATTTTCATCGATCATCACAGCTTTCAGTATATTTTGAGTTAGAGGGAGCTCAATCTTAGGGAAAGGAGATGGATCAAGCTCCTGAAGGATTATGACATCAACATCTTATATTATCCTATTAAGGAAAATATAGTTGTAGATGCCATGAGCAGGAAAACTATTAGTATGGGTAGCTTGGCTTTAATTTCAGCTTTAGAGAAGTTGTTGGCCTTAGACATCCAGTCTTTGGCTAAGTTTTTTATCCGAATTGACATATCAGACCTGATCAGAGTCCTCGCTCATGTTTAGGCTATACCTACTCTGTTCGATCAAATCTGACAGCGATAATACGAGGATAGATTTTTGCTTCGTATCTAAGAGTTAGTTTTGAGGAGTGATTTCAGTAGTGCATCTCTGGATTATGATGGTGTGTTGTGGATGGGCTGTCATATTTGTGCTCCCATTATAGATGACTTGATTCAGACTATTCTTCCTGAGGCCTACTAAACTAAATATTCCATATACCCGGGTATCGCAACGATTTGCTGATATTTTAGGCAGAACTATGTTACCAAGTTTGTTTCCTGATGCTTAAACTGTCAATAGGTAAAGTTTGAGCATCACAAACCAGGCGGTGTGTTACAGAGGCTCCCTATCCTTAGGTGGAAATAGGAGAGGATCACCACAGACTTTGTTTCAGGACTTCCTCGTACCTTCCTAGGTCATGATTGTATATGGGTCATCGTGGATTGATTGGCCAAGTCCGATCACTTTTTTCCAACTCCATCTTCTTAGAGTACCGAGAGACTTACGACTCTACAAGTTTAAGAGATCCTCAATTTGCATAGGTTGCCAATTTCTATTATATCAAACCGATGTACACAGTTCACTTTGTGGTTCTGGAAGACAGTGCATCATGAGACAGGTATCGAGGTAGCTCTGAGCATAGATTTCCATCCACATACAGACAGTCAGTCCGAGCAGACTATCCAGGTACTCCAAGATATTCCATAAGCTTGTGTCTTTGATTTTAGGGGTAGCTTGGATTTTAGGGGTAGCTTGGATTAACACTTGGCTTTAGCAGAGTTTTCTTATAATAAAAACTACCATTCAAGCATTTAGATGGCACCATTTGAGGCTTTGTACTGTAGGCATTACAGATCTACGATTGGTTGGTTCAGTAGCGTTGAGATTTTTCCTTAGACTTTTGACCTAATTTAGGATCCTAAAGAGAGAGTTCAAGTCACTCAATATAGATTATGTATAGCACAAAGCCATGAGGAGTAATGCGGATCGTAGGCTTTGACCTCTTGAGTTCAGTATCAGAGATATGGTATTCATGTGGGTGTTTCCCATCAAGGGCGTTATGAGATTTCATTGGAGGGGAAAGCTAAGCCCTAGATTTATTGGGCCCTATGAGGTTATAGAATGGTTCAGCAAAGTTTCTTATAGATTAGCCTTACCTCCAGAGTTAGTCGCCATTCACCCAGTGTTTCATGCGTCCATGCTTCGTCGATACATGCAATACCCTTCCCATGTGGTCCACTCTAAGTCAGTTCAGCTGGAAGGCCATTTAACTTATATTGATCAGGATGAGGTAATTATTAATAGAGATGTGAGACGACTCAGATCCAGAGATATTCTAGTTGTAAGGGTTCATTAGACTCATTGCCCTATTGAAGAGGATGCCTAAGAGATAGAGAGAGACATGCGAGCCCAGTTCCCATGCCTATTTGATCCTTCAGTTATTCCTTCTTTTTTTAACTTTGGCGGAAAAAAGTTCCTTTAGTGGGGGATGTTGTAATGACCCTCCAGGTTATTTGTGTTTTTCTGCAATTTTTTTTTGGAGTTTTAAATTTAAGATAGGGTAATTTGAGAGTAATTCCTCAGGAACATGTTCAAAATTTAAATATAACACTTTAGTTAGCTCCGAAACATGGACTTTAGTCTAGGGAGACTCTTGTACCGAATCTTGGGGCTTTTGGTTGCGTGTTATTTAGTTTGACGAAATAACAACTGGGTCGCGTTTATTTTATATAATAAATAAGTTTTAGTTTAGTAAAGATAAAGTATATTTTTTACTTCTTCTAAGGTATTGCTGATAGTTATGACATTGTTTCTCGAATAATGTCATCCTACATTTATTATTTTATAATAAATTATAAAGATATTCATATTTTTAATGGAGATAATGAGTCTAATTATATTGGAAATTTTGTTATTTCAAAAAATAGGTTTTATTATAAATATTATTTTATTAATTTTGGTATATTTAGAAGGTTATAATCATTTTATAATGAGTCTATACAATACCCAAATATACTTTATTTTAATATTATATATTATATCTAAGTAATGTCGGTTTGCAAACTTAAAAGAAGCAAATTGCTTCATTTTGAACAGAACACGAAAAGCGCGAAAAAGAAAAATAAAGGAAATAAAAACAAAATAAAGGAAAGAAAAAGAAGAGAAAGGAAAAGAAAGAAAGAGAAAAAAAAAGGAAAAGAATAAATGGCTTTGGTAAGTTTTGATTCGTAGAAACGTGTTCCCGTTCTTCTATGCTTAATTTTACCAGGTAATTTATTATTCTAGCTTTTATTATAAAGTTTTCTATTGAATATAAACTTCCAAGGCTTATATCTTTCGGTTATACTGTTAAATTTAGCTCTATTTTGTACCGTACGACATACGAGTTGTACTATATGCATGGTATAAATATTCTCAGTTTTCGTGTTGTTAGGGTTTATGGCTCAATTTTAGCCGGGATTGTGACCCTACTAATTGTATAGTAATATGGGTCTTGTTTTATTCGTATTGACTCATCGGTTGTGTTTTTTCTAGCCTCACTTGATTCTAAGTTTCTTACGTGATTTTGAATATTAATGCACAATTTTTAGGATATCACAAGATTCAAAGTAGGCTATGGTCTACTTTTTTCAGATTGGGTATTAGTATAGTATATATATGGTAAAGCTCCAGCACAGAGCTGGAATGGTTATTCGGGCCTTGATATGCTTATTCTTTTGGGCTATACCCTCTAGGCTGGATTATAGCTTAACTACTTACCCTAGGGATATAATGCCCAGCCCGCTTGTCTCACGCCAACTCTGTATTGTAGTGTAGCAAGGGGATGAGTAATAACTTATATGTGTATTTTATACGTGAACTCTGGACCGTAGTGAGGTTGGGAGGGTATTAAACTAGTGATTAGAGCTTAGTAGCTATCCCCCGATGTAGGTTGGTGGCTTTAGAGCCGATCTAGGTAGGCTACTTTGTTATGCATTACTTGTGCTGCCGATTATTTGTATTGCGAGTTTGATTCTGTCAGTTATTCTTGGCCTATTAGCCCTGAGGATTTTGGCATTGGATGCATTTTTACAGGGATTTTGTATATGGGACTTTTTACAAGGATTTTGTATATGGGATTGGATCCCTCCACAGACCGTCCGACCTAGGTCACCATGTCTGGGGTATGTTGCATGGCCGGGAAAGGGGTACAATGGGGGAGGTTGGAAATGTATACAGGATAACTTTCGTGGATCCACTCCTGGATGAATTTGTACCATGGAGGGTGCGTACGGGAACTTATTTACTAATCCATCACCCTTTTGCATTGCATTCTTACGCATTGACTGTATCCTTCTGGACTTACAAGGGGAGTACCAGTGTGGTTATTGGCTCTCTTATTAATACCCACTGGTAGTATGGGATGCTGACCGGGTTTGTTTGTTAGAAAACTTTGTTGCTCTTTTCTGACTCTTACAAATACTTTTCATGTATTTACTGTATTTGTTGTTATCCTAGCTTGTTATTGGTTTTGTATTTTATTATTAGGGCTTCCTTGTGCTTGTTACAATAAAGCTCTAGGTACGTGTCTCTTTGGTTCATGATTTGCTCATGGATAGGTCTTCTATGTAGTATTTGGCTAGTGAGTTTCCTTTAATTTGTTAGTGGACACTACACACACTGACATCTGACTCTGCACTGCATGCACTATCTGTTATTGTCATTGCCTCCTTGTCGTACATTACTTACTACCGCCTTATTTGCTGATTGACTATCCTTTACTTTATCTATGCTTACTGACACGTGGGTTGCCTATGATGCCTACTGGGTACCCATTATTTTGGTACTCATGATACACTTGTACATCTTTTTATTATGTAGGTACTAGTACAAGTTTTTTCAGCGGAAGTGATCGAGCACATTAGCTGATACTTTCTGGAGATTTAGTAAGAAACTACGTCCTTGCTAGTCGATTTTGCAATCAGTGTGAAAGTTATCCGAGGTGGGTCTTGGATGGCTAGTTCTTGTAGGTTTCCCCACTCAGGTTTGTATTTTGTATTCATGTATATAGATTCTTTATATCCATGACACTAGGTATTGGGAGTTATTTACTGTTGGGAATTATATTTCACATCTCTTTTATGTCTTCCCTCTATTCTTCTCTTTCGTCCTTTGTTTTGGGTTCTCGTTACTAGTCCACCACTATTTTCTCTGGGCCAGTATCATGCTTGTCTACATGTGAGGTGTAGACGCCATCATAATCCAGTTTGTGGGTCATGACAGCAAGAGCGTAAATGATTCTTTCATCAGCAGATAAGGCTAGCAACTCTTTCTTACCCTATTCCTTAAATTTAGCTGGCATGGTAGGAAGTGATTATACTTGAGGAGATGGATGCAAGAACAATCCAGGAAGTAGAAATACCATGTGTTACTAATGATACCTATGCCATACGTAAGCCCGATCTATGAGGTAGAGTAGAGATTAAATAGAATATTATGCATCTTTTGCACACTCAGCTCACTGGTCTATACATGAGGATCCACAATAGCATATTCAAAATTTCCTGGAGATCAGTGACACTTATGTTCCTACTGGGTTATCTGTTTACTATTTGAGACTCACTCTATTCTAATTATTAGTACTTGAAGAAGCTAAGAGGTGGCTGGCAGCAGAACCTCATAACTCTATCACTACTTGAGATGACTTAGCTAAAAAACTCTGGCTTCATTTCTTCTCATCTGGGAAGACAGCAAAGTTGAGAAGTGATATTCTTAGTTTTCTTCAGAAGGAAATAGAAAATCTATATCAGGCCTGAGAAATATTTGGGTCACTTCTTATAAGTTGTCCTTCAAATAAAGTTTTGCTGCATACTTTCATAGAGGCTTTGTAGCTAAATTTTAAGAATTTTTAGAATTAGCAGTAGGTGGTCAAGACTTGGAGAAGACCTACTATGAGATGTACACTCTCTTAAATCAAATTGCAATTGGCAATCCACACTAGAATGGTGAGCCTGCAAGAGCTAGTACAAAGAAGATTATTGCGATAGTTATGGATCTAGATGCGGTCAATGCCTCGCAACATAAATCTCTACACTATAGAATATGTTCTCTATGTCATTTGAAAAATTTCAAGTTATGGTAAATGCAGTGAAGACTCAAAGCTCAGCCTAGTCTGAAACATGTGGTGGAAGTGAAACTGCTTCTGATCTATGTGGAGCGAATTTAGATTCTATTAATTTTATAGGCAATGCATAGCGAATAACTAGACAACAATACTTTGGAACACTTATAACTCTAGTTGGAAAAATCATCCCAACTTCTCTTGGGTGGTAACTAATATCAACAGCAGGGTAGAATCACGGTTAACTTAGAAACTAAGGGAAGGGAAAAAGGTTAATAATTATAATTATGGAAATTAGTAGAACGCCCAACCCAAAAATAACATGGAGGAGATGTTGAAGAAGATCTTGTAACTACAAGCCTGTAATATTGAGTGGTGAGCAAAACTTGAAGCATACTTTAAAAATCAGCATCTTACTACACAACAGTTAGAGAGAAAAATGGGACAAACAGTTATAGTCCCAAAATGCGACCATAATCCAAAACAAGTGAATGCAACATTTACTAGGAGCGACTTGTACTTACATGTGCTAGTGCCTCAAAAGGAGATTCCACCAAGTAGAGAAGAAAAGGTTGATGTACAAGGGACTAATGAGGAATCCATGAAAGAATGAAAGAAACTAAGCGGAGGGTGAAAGAGCCCAATTTCAAATCTCCACCATCACTTCCACAAAGGTTGATGAAGAAGAAGGATACAAAATGTTTTATGGACAAACTCAAGCATGTGCATATTAACCTTCCTTTTATTGATGTTTTGCAACGCGTTCTGAAGTATGCTAAGTACATAAAGGAAACGATAGAGAACTAAAACAAGATAACTGAATATACAATGGTAGCTCTTTCACAAGAGTCCACTTCTCAAATTAAAAATAAGCTGCAGATAAAGCTGAAAGACCTGGGTAGCTACCTTCATAATCTAGATCACAATTGGTCAAGTCTTGAATGGTCGTGGTTTTGGTGACTAGGGATCAAAAATTAATCTTGTGCCTACTTAATTCAAGGAAAATAGAATGGGTATTTCGAGACCTACCACATTTGTATTCCATCTGGAAGATCATTCTTTAGCAAGACTGGATGGAATAGTGGAGGATGTTCTACAATAAGTGGGGTCTCTGATATTTCCTGTGGATTTCATAATTCTTGATTTTGATCCAGACCCTAAAGACCCATTTATTTCGGGGCATTTATTCCTTTCTATAGGTTATGAACTGATTGATGTGACTGCTGGGAAGTTGACTATGGGGGCTCATGAAAAAATTAAAGTATTTGATGTTTATAAAGCTCTAAAGTTTGTAGCTATTTATGAGGATCTATCTGCAATACCTTGATTTATATGGAATCATAATTTCCACTTACATTAGCAAGAGACCTGCTGGAAAGAGAATCACGGGTCAAAAATGTCATGGTAAAGCTGAGGCCTATGAGATGATTCAGACTCTACATCTTGCAAGTATTTTTCACCGGATGGAAATTGTTCGAGCCTTTAGATAGACCCCTTGGGACACCCCAATAAATTTATTAAAGAGGATCCAAAGTTAAATTTGAAGTCACTCCTTCCCCATTTGAAATCTACATTCTTGGAAGATGAAGATACATTACCAGTGTATACTTATTGTTGAATTGTCTAAGGTACAAGTAAAGGAAGCACTAGCAGTGTTGCACAAGAGGAAGAGAGAGATAGGCCGACAGATGTCAGACATTCAGGGTATTAATCATGCCATTTTTATGCATAAAATATTAATAGAGGATGATCATAATCCGAGAGCTTAGTAGTAGAGAAGAATAAATCCACCAATGAAAGATGTAGTTTGAAGGAAGTTTTAAAGTGGTATGATGAATGAATTATGTTTCCTATCTCTGACATTAAGTGGGTTAGACGGGTCCAATGCACCCCCAAAAAAGGAGGAATGAAAGTGGTGACTAAATAGAAAAATGAGCTCATCCTAACCTGCATGGTTACAAACTAGTGCATATGTATGGATTACTATAAGTTGAATGAGGTTAATTGCAAGGATCATTATCCTATTCCATTCATTGACCATATGTAGGAAAATCTTTCTATCCAAGAGTAATTTTTCTTTCTTGATGGGTACTCAGGCTACGACCAGATTGCTATAGCTCCTGAAGATCAGGAGAAAATCACTTTTACATGTCCTTTTGGGACATATGCTTTCAGATTCATTCCCTTCATGTTATGAAATTCTCCAGCCACCTTCCAATGCTGCATGATGGCGAAATTTATGGATATGGTGGATCACTTCATTGAGGTGTATATGGATGATATTTCTATTTTTGTAACTATTTTGAAGTGTGTTTGCAGAAATTAGAAAAGATGCTAGAAAGGTGAGAGTTTGACTCTTTTGGTGCTGAATTATGAGAAGTGACACTTCTTAGTTAGGGAAGGTATTTTCCTTTGTCATAGCATGTCGAATAATTTTTTAGAGGTAGATCATGTGAAAATTAAGGTGATTTTGAAGAGACCACCCTCGGTCACTGTAAAGGGGTGCGTAGTTTCTTAGGACATGCTCGGCTTTAGAGGCACTTTATTAAAGATTTTTCTAAAATCACAAGGCCTAATTGATGGAGAAGGATGTAAATTTTTATTTAAAAAATAATGTATAAAGTCCTTCGAAGAATAGAAAAAGAAGCTGACTAAGGAACCTCTTGTTGCTCTTGATTGGGAGGTTTCATTTGAGCTCATGTGTGATACAAGTGATACTGATGTGGGAGATATATTTGGGAAGTGGAGGAAAAACATTTACTACTCTATTTATTAAGAAATCGAAACTCTGGATGTGGCTTAGGTTAACTATCCACTGACTGAAAAGAGATGCTTGCATTTTTCTATGCTTTTGACAAGTTTCGTCCTGATTTGACAGGTACCAAGGTGATTGTATACACATACAACGCTGCTATACAGTACTTATTTGATAAGAAATATGCTAAGCCCAAGCTTATTCATTGGGTCTTATTATTGTATGTGTTTTATCTGGAGATCGTTGACCGGGAAGGCTTCGAAAATTAGGTTGTAGACCATCTATCAAGGCTGGAAAACCATTCACATATTGATGATCAAATACAAATCAAGTATGACTTTCTAGATAAGTAATTGATGGCACTCCGTACTTTAGAGTTTCCATGATATGTAAATATTTTGAATTTATTTGTGAGTGGAGTTTTCCTGTCAGAGGCTACTAGTCAGGAAAAAAAAAAAGGCTAAGATATGATTCCCATTTCTACATATGGGATGAGATTTATTTGTTCAAGCAATGACTAGGCAGAATCATCTAGAAATGTGTTCTAGAATGCCAGGTTAATGAGATATTTAATAGTTTCCATGTTTCGCCTTATGGGGGTCATCATGAAGGTGATTGCACTGCTCACAAGGTCTTACATTCAGGATTCTTTTGGTTTACTTAATTTAGAGATTTTGTTGAATATGTATGGAGACACAGCAAATGTCAACATATGGGTCTATTGCTAAACATCATGAGATACCACTAAATAATATTTTGGACTGAGATTTTGATGTATTGGGCATCAATTTCATTGGACCATTCCCTCCACCTTATGGGAACAAATATATTCTTGTGGTCATGGACTATGTGTTGAAATGGGTGGAAGCTGCTGCTTTGCCTACTTATGATGCAAAGGTAGTGTTGAAATTCATGAAGAAGTAGGTATTTAAAAGATTTTTTATGTCGCGGGCTATTATTAGTGATGGGGACATGTATTTCAAGAACTCGTGGTTCAAGGTGTTATTAACCAAGTATGGGGTGTGCCATAAAGTTGCAATTCCTATCACCCTCAGACTAGTAGGCAAGTGGAAGTTTTGAATAGTGAGATATAAAGCAGATCTTAACACTATGAATGCACAACGAAAGGATTGGGTTTAGAAGCTAGATGATACATTGTGGGCATATAGAATGGCATACAAGACTCCCATTAGAGCCTCTCCATATTTCTTGATTTTGGTAAGGCATACTATTTGATCATGGAGCTAGGACATCACGCTTATTGGGCAATTAAAAAATTAAATTTTGTTCCTAATGCAGATCGGGTGAAGAGGAGGTGATAGTTGCATGAGCTAGAGTAGTTCATACTCCATGCTTATGGAAATGCTAAGCTCTACAAAGAGAAAACCAAAAGAATGGCTTGACAAGTATCTGATTGCAAGAACCTTTGAGCATGGTCATAAGATATTATTGTTTAATTCATGCTTGTAATTATTTTTTGGGAAGCTGAGGACCAAGTGGAGTGGATCATTGTGGTGGTATGAGTAACTAAGCATGGAGTAGTCAAACTAAAAAATAAGGAGTTGGAGGGTACATTATTGGTCAATGGGAAATCATTTAAGCATTATTGGTCAAGCTATGATAGAGAAGACGTCTGTCAACATGGTGGACGCATGAGCCTGATTGGTTGTGTTGCGGCGTTAAGTTAGGCTCTACACGGAAGGAAACCCATGATTTGTATTGTAACATATAATTTACTTTAAATAGGAAAAAGAGAAAAAGAGGAAAACATACAAAAAGAAATGTCATGCCACGACCAAAAATAAGGCACTAGGTGGGAGGCAACACCCTTTTTTCTCTCTAACAAGTTTTCATGTTCTTTTAGTATTTATATGTAAAGTACTCTTATGGAGGTGCTTGATGCTTCAGGGAACACCCAAAATGTGTTAGAGAGGATTTAGGGGGTAATATTCGAGGGGGTCCTAGCTTTAATGACATAAGATCACCCCGCATTACACCCACCAACCCTGCTATAACACCACATAAAACACCCCTCGCCTCCATGATTTCTCCATATCACACACCCCTTCCTACACTATTGCTCTACACAGTGAGCCCATCCTTCATATTAAGGCAGTGTCGCGGGCTTAATGTCTAGGTAAGTTTATTTTAAATTTCCCCCATGGGTTGACCTGACCCGTAGTCTATATTAAAAGAAAGCCGAGCACTCATTCCTTATTTCCCACCTCTAATTTGAGCCGAGCATAACTCTCTCACTCTCAATTTCTTTTATCTTCTACAAGAACAACTCTTTGAAGCTCTATTTCTCTCCATAGTTTCTCAAAGAAACATATGATTTCTTCCTTGTTTTCTTGTTTATTTTGATTTTTCATGATCATGGAACTAGTTTGTCTCTATAATTTGATTTGTTTTGTTGAATGTTTTTAAAGTTAGCATGTTGAAATTCTTGAACACTTGAAACTACCATGGAAATTATTTGAATAATATTTTGGGGTACATGTGAAGATTTTTTGAGTCTTACCTTATGCATAGAACTTGATGGGTGTTCAAGTATGTTGCTTAAATGGGTTCTTGAATATTGTACATTGCTAGCTTAGATATTGTGGAGACATACTATTAAGTTGTGCCTTGAGATGATTGAATAGTGGTGTTTTTTGTGTAATTGGTGCATTAAAATTCATTTGTTGGAATTGGGTATCGCATGGTGTTATACCTTGGCTCATTATATTATGAGGAAATCTTGAGTAGTCATTAATGTAAGTCATTAGTACCTTGTTAGCAAACTAAGTGTCGGATGGTTCAACACCACCTCGAAATGAGGTTCATCTAGCCATGTTACATATTTATTAGTTTCTATTTTTGGTTTTTGACAGGTACTAATTGTTGAACTAAGCTTGAATAGTTACTTTACCTATTCCTTATTAAATTAGGAGATATCTATACTTTACCTATTCCTT
>JBDJHY010750234.1:0-15530 GCA_039654485.1 Withania somnifera | reverse complement strand
AGTTTGGTTCTACTAGACATGAGGGTTCAACTTGGGAATTCCATACATTCTTTGGTGACTCATTTAAGGCTTATCAAGGAAGGCCTAGGATCATTATCATGCCACTTACTTTCAATTATGCAACAATATGAACGAGGCAAGTTCTAGCTATCATATACACAACAGATTATACAAAAAATCTCTCCCCTACTAGCAAATATTTACTTTTCTCAATTCAAACTTATTTCAACAGATGGAATAGAGAGATACAATTATAATCATATACAACACCCTTCCAGTACTACAGTAGTAGAATGAAATACACGCAACACTCGCATGAACCAAATGAAATGACTGAATGATGGAACTGCTTTTATACAATGACATTTACTGCTTAATGAAGTACATCAATTAAAGTTCAATAAATACATCAGAATAAACCTAAACATGCCAGTTCTACTAAATATCCTCCCCAAGGGAAAAGAATCTGGCAATAAAAACCTACAAACGAAATAAAAATCAACCAAAATATAAAATAGTACACCCCTCCCACACAAAGATAGTGCATTGTCCCCAATACATAACAGATAAACATAAAAAAAGAGTCTACTCTCACAACAACACTCATGCCGTATCCCCTATAGTAGCATCCTGTGGCTTTGCTGCAGCAGAAGGTGCCCTGCTGAGATGCTCAGTCTCAGCTGGCGTAGTGCTAGTAGATACACCGACCGCCTAAACTTGTCTCTGATCCTCATCAAGCATAAAGCTCTCCTTATAAGCGCGTAACGCCTCCTCCAAGTCTTCATCCTTATGGCAGTTGCTCCTCTTCCTCTTTTTCTTTCTTTTCTTCCCTACTTCCTTCTTATTGTCACCATCTTCCATAACGACTTTGTCTTTTGACTGAATTAATAGGGTTCGCCGGTGCAGTGTCTATGGTATGATGAACTTACCGCAATGGCGTCACATCTACTCAAAACCGGTCTAACTCGATCTGAAACATCTCCTATTCATCCAGGCTCATCATATGGAGGCGCTCATTCATGAAATGCTCCATAATATCAATGCAGGCCTGTATAGTGTCAATTAGTTTCTTGACCTCTACCGACAATACTTCCAACTGTGTTTCATTCCTCTTCACCCTTCTAACCAACCGTACAAAGTTGGCCAGTGTGAAGTCAAAAATAGAGGGTGGAGGATGACCAGTAGCTTGGTTAGCAGGCAGGCCTTGAGGCCCAGAGGTACTGGAGTCGCGGTGATCAGGTGGGGAAAAGGAAGCATCAGTAGTATCAGTGCCTATGGAACTTTCGATCTCAGTCCAGGAAGCTGATGTGGCGATATTATTTGGCCTTTTTGCCTCAAGTTTAGAGAGTCAACCTCTTTATATCATACGTATTCATGAAATCTATACCCATATCAATGCCCGGTAGAATAGGCACCTTGGCCAGCTGACAGAATGCAAAAATGAGACACGGATAGGAGTATGCAGTACCTTCGCTCGTGGCGTGCATTCAGATCTCGTTAGGTATTAGGTGGCCAAAGTTTAATTATATTCGGCGACCAAACAAGCAACTAACATAGCATCTTCATTTGTCAATTATTTTTCCAATGTCGGCTTTATTCACATTTTAGCCACAACCCACCAAAATTTTACAATTAAGCTCAACGATCCAGTTTGAATTAGGAGGCGGGGATCATGTAACCATGAAGGATCGGTGTAATTTAGGACCTTAGCAATCCAGGCCCTCTGAGTCTTTCTATTGGCGTACCGGTACACATACTTCGGGTGGTTGACAGGTGTTATAAAATCAGGGCCAAAGAGGAATCGATTGATAGACTCATGTGACACATTAACTGGGTCCCATCGAAATTTAATAGTGTCAAAGACCCTAAAATCTGAAACTTTTTGGCCCTTTGGAGTGATCTGCTGTAGTGTGGCCTTGTAGTTTGCATAGAACTCCCGAACTACGGTAGGGTAATACTAGCCAGGAGGTTTGTTCATCCACTCCAACTTATAATCTCTAAAGACTCGCTTTATATCCGGATAGTTAGGCAAGTGGTCAGTAACTATCCGCACCTCCTCTATAATACTCAATTGATATTAGCCCTTAGCATTAGTGACTAGTCCATGCACAAAGATTTTGTCCGACCCCAGTTTCGCCCATCGCGAGTCGTCCCAGAATTCAAGATTCTTACTTTATCACTTGGCATACATCCGCCTACAAGGGATCAGTAAGAGTATTATATGGTGTAGGGTGTACGCATTGGGCGCTACTACTGCTAGCCTCAGATGAACTCTGAGACCCGCTACCCACTTCCCTATCAGACGAGGAAGTCACAATCTATGCTGGTTTGGTTAGAGAGGAGGCTACCTGGGTTTGTCGGCGTGTCACTTGCTACTAGTCTTAATTTTTCATCAACTAGTCTGTGAGTGTTACCGCCACGCTGGCCATCCCCTCGATGCTATAACAATTTAGAAGCCATAGGTACCTGGGTAGATAACAGATGTTAGAGACCATATAGCAGAATTACTCAAATATATGTAAAAAAATATGGTCAGGAGAGAGAAATGGGTGAGCCGTCTCATGAGAGGAGACTTTCCTGGTCTATCGCCGTTTTAGGATGAAGTAATAGATGAACCGTCTGTTATAAGACTTAATCCAATAAGCTTCCAATCAGGCAGTTCATCTAGTAAACCCAGTTCATAATCTTTATAATTTTCAGCAAACCCAGTTCCAATAGTTTTACATAGCATTTCAACTGACCAAGTCTGCAGTTTAATGTTTCAAAAATAAAACAAAATTCAAACTTGACCCACTTGAGCAAAAGTAGTCAAATACATGGGTGCAACAACTAAATTCAATAACACTAAAATGGGTACTTAAAATTACACTACCCAAGCTCAAAATTCAAAGAATGTATTTGTTTAGCATACTTACAAGCTAATGAATCAATGCTTTGAACTTGGAACACTTGAGAAAAGAAACTTGAATAAAAGGAAGCCTTAGGCTTGTGGGGTTTACTATGAAATTATATGGAATAATGCACCGAGACCAAACCTATAATAGTTGAGCAGTTGGGTATGGAAGGTGAATGGGTACAAGTGCGTTTATGCAAGGGAGATTGTGTGAACATGGACCATTTCGGTTGAGAAATAAGGAGAACCAATTGGTTTCCCCCTTTTATACCTTTCTGCACTTTGGGGGTCAGGTCGGGTGCCTATTAAATGGTCTGATCCACATGGTTTAAATAAAGCCCCAGACGGTTATCTAGGCGAACCATCTATTGCCACATGATTCGTTTAGTGTGTCATCTGGGAGGCAGTGCTAAACCAGAAGGGTTTCCAATAGGTGGAGCCTTACTCGAATTGTCTGATTCCAGATGAACCACCTAGGGCTCTGTCCTACTATGTACCTAATCCCTCGAATTTATATTTTACGGCATAAAACCTCTATTAGAACTCATGATCATAAAATAGACTTCCTAAACATTTAAATGTCCTAACAAATTACCAAAGCAAAAAAAATATAAAATAAGTGAATAAGGGATAGAAATTTTGGGTTGCCTCCCAATAGCACTTGATTTAACATCGTATCACGACGGTTATCTTGAGGTCATCAATTATTATCCTTGTTGGTACTTTGCACATTGTCGCTTGGCAGTGTTCCCACTTTACTCTAGTTAAGCGATGCAGATGGCTGCCCTATTTGAAATTCCAAGTATCGTATCGTAGATGAATGATAATCAACCCTTTGATCAATATTTGAAACTTTAGTGTTGATCGAGTGAAGAGTCTCATCATATGACTCAACTTTAGTTAGCACCTTTCCCAACATGTCTTCGATTTTGATAGTGTTCGTCTCTCACTCACATTGTCCCGGAGGTACATAAAATCCACTTTGATTTTTGTTGAATGCTTCCCTGTCTATCCAACCGCCCTATTCTTTATTTCGTTAGGCTCTTTGGTCATTAAAGTACTCGTGATTAAAATTTCGACCTTGGGTTCCCTGTTGGAACCCCCCTGATTTTAGAGATACTTTGCCTCCTCTTCCGAATCGAAATTATTGGCACTGCACCATCCTTTCTCATAGGACTTGACCACTTTAACCCTATAATAGCTTCCCCAAGCAGCTTCTTTTACATCAAATCAATTTGTGTTTTTAAGTGTGCCATGTCTTGGTCTCTCTCCTCATCCTTATGATGTTGGTCGGCCATTATGACATCACTCTTAGCCCCACCAGATACCTTAGACTCTCTAGTGTGCCAACCTCTTGTATTCTTCGTCACTATTTCCAACTCTTGGGACACTTGAGCATAGGTTCCCTCTATATAGGATCCACCGTTAATTGCATCCACGGCTAATTTTGAAGGAGCATTCAATGCACGGTAGAACTTTTTCTTCAGATAATTATCCTCAAGCCCATGAGTGGGGCATTGCTTGATCTCCTTATTAAATCGAAACCATAGTTCATGAAGAGCTTCATTAGGTCTCTTCCTAAATTTGGTTATCTCAACTCGAAGCACAAGCATTTTGGATGGGGGAGAGAACCTTTCTTGGAAAGCCCCTTTCAGTTCCGCCCAATTTGCAATAGAATTAGGAGGCAAATCATCAAGCCACATAGTAGCTTCCCCCCTCAGTGAAAACGGGAAAAACCTTAGTCTGATAGCATTTTGGCTGACTCCAGGCAGGTGATAAGATTTGTAGATGGCTGTGAAGTTTTTCAAATGCAGGTTCGGATCCTCTCCAACTATTCCGTAAAATAAACCTTTCATAGTAAGCAGTTGTATCATTGTGCTTGTGATATTAAACTTGCTTCCTGGGGCCAATAGGGGTAGTATGATTGCCCCTGTTTCCCCATCTAGCACCATGTGTGGTTAGTGGAATGGATGGCAAAAAGTCAGCGCCTTGGTAGGATCAATATCCTTGTCCACTAAGTTTCCTCAGTTGCCTTAGACGTACCCTTGGCTCATACCTGGCTCTATAACTCTTGCTCAACAGAAACAATATCATAGCAATAGTAATATAAGAAAAATGATGAACTTCACATCAGTCAATGGATATATAAATAAATAATGAAAGCTCAATATCCTAAAGCTAACACAATCTCTGTCTCAAAACCACCAACAAGCCAAATAATGATAAACTAGGACAACGACCCTAACTGGCAAAAAATCATACTAATAGTACTGTCTCAAAAGTCTAAGCTCTAAAATATAATGAAATAAAAGAAACCCATCAGTTCCTCGAATCAAGTTGGAATTTACCACTTTACTCAATCCTCTGAGAATTCCAGTCCAAGTCAATCGAAAGCGTCTCGATGGTTGATTGAATCTAGATGTATGAAAGACAGGTAGTACATGAAAGTATGTAATTCGTACATTTGAATAAATTGAGTATAGGAGAGGTTAGTGAAAACATGCTATTACAACAATAAGAAAATAGCAATGCAATGCATGAACACATGATACTTACCTCAATTATCACTTGCTGACTCAAATAAGAAAATATTTAATTGAAAGAATATTTAATACTTAAATCTTCTAACTGGTTCTTAGCTAACTCCGTTGACTTACTAACAACCATGGTTGATACTTAGTTGAACTTTAGGAGGTTTTGTAAACACGTCCGCATACACAAGGCTATAGGGTCCAATGTTCACTATGCTGGTAGGTTTACCTAAACCCCACCAAAGGTAAAGGGCACTGGCTAAACTCTTAATGGTTCCATTAAGAAAAATATAAAGGATCTCATCCGGCCATGTGAACATCATATGGATGGAAACCATTGGCTATGGGATAAGAGTTTGATTACTTGAATCCTCTCGGTGCTAATAATACTTTATAGACTACCACATGCTGAACTTTTTTTAATTTGGCTCATTTGGGTTGTTGAATTGCTGAACTTATTAACTGAATCTACACTTACCCTTTAAGTGAAGCTAACTCCAATTCAATTTTAAGCTTAAAGGAAAATTATCAGTATTATCTTCATTAAAACTAACTCAGTTCATAATAAATTCCCTAACTCTACAACTGACAACCTTAACCTCAAGTAAAGTGATTATGACACAATTTATGAATAAGGAATTTAATTTCTACCTTATGGATTATATTCATGAGCTTGACCCAACCGACTTAACAATTTATGCGAATTCATATTTTTTTATCATGAACCCATTCATCCCAAGCTAACTAACAAGTATTTAAATATATAATAATGAAAATTATGATCAATATTACATATAATAAGAATATCTACCATGAATAAGAAATTTGTGATTTTTCCCTAGAATTTTGAGTCATATCTTGAAAAAGAACTTGGGGATTTAGGCACAAGGGTGAAAAGAACCCTTTCTCGTGATCCGAATACCATATATTGGAGAGATTCTACGGAGGAATTGATGGAGAATTCACTACACCAAGATTCCTTGAGATAAACCCTAGGTTTAGTTCTTGATAGAAAACCTTGAAGGAACTAATCTTTTGATTTTTTATTATGATTGAGGAATAAAAGGATTAAGGTTTGGGTATTTATATTTACACTAAAATGTATCCAAAATGACTTGGTATTAACCATTTAATGAATGGTAATTATCTAAAAAGTACCCGGCATAACTGTACTAAATAGAAAGTTGGGCACTTTCACATTTGGGTCGATATTTTGCTAACCCCGTTAACAGTCCATTAACCGACCCTTCAACCATGCCCTATCATGGTTCCTCACTGAAAGGGTTTGACGGTCCATCCCATGTATTGTTGATAGTTTCAAGAATTATGGAATGGTCCATAGGACCATCCTATACTTAGATCCAACTTACGACTCAAATAACGGACCGTTGAACTGGGTTCATGGTCCTTCAAAGGAATCATCGATCAGAGGTAGAAAGAGGGTACTACTGGACAGGTTTCATGGTTTGTGAAGCAAGTTTAGTTCTAGATTTTGATAAAACTTTACATACGTACTTTATTTATCCCACACAACTTCTAGCATAGGTTTCAAGGTGCTACAATATCTCCCCTTGTAATCATTAGTCCTCAAATTAATATTTCAAGCACATAGTAGGGAAAAGGGATAGAAAACTGACAGGTTGGTTACTGAACCTACCCATGACCTCATATCAACCCATAAAATAATTTTTAGCTGCTAACTATACTGAAAGAAATGCATGCTATTACAACTGACCATAACTACCCCAAACTCATCAAATATTGCACAAGTACTCACACAGGGACCCATGCAATACTACAACTACAACTACAACTACATGCTACATGCTATACGCTCATGAAAAGACAAGGAAAAAACTGGATGGAGAGGCTATCACCTCAGACTAAAGTGGAACTAGAAGGAAACATGTGCGGGTATTTATGCATTATATCTACCTATTCCTCCCATGTAGCTCCCTCAACTGTCTGGTTCCACCATAAAATCTTAACTAATGCTATCTATTTGTTCCTCAACTCACGAACCTATCTGTCTAGAATATGAATGGGGATCTCCTTACAATTCAAGCTATCCTCAATACTTCCCCTATCAACTGGTACAATAAAGGATGGGTCACTTAGGCACTTTTTGAACAAGAAAATATAGAAAACATTATGAACTGCTACTAACTATGCAGGGAGGTCCAACTGATAGGTAAGATTTCCTACCCTCCTCAGAATCTGATATGATCTAATGTACCTTGGAATCAACTTTCCTTTCTTCCCGAATCTCATGACACTCTTCAATGGTGACATATTCAAGAACACCAAATGTAATGACCCTCAAGGTCATTTTCCCAATTTTGTGCATTTTGATTGTTACCCTTTCCCTAGTGCATTATGCCAAACTAAGTTCATTCTATGGTTGGTTCGGGGATGGAATGCGTTTTGAGTAATATTTTGAAAATTTTGAGTTTTAAGGCTTTAGATTGTGAGATATGGAACTCTAGAATTCATTTGAATTTTGGAACCTCAAAACAAAAATATGTCAGTTCCATCAGTTTCAAAATGTTGACTCTAGTCTAGTAACACCTTTTCTTTCTATTTTAGCCCATTAGTAGTGAATTTCAGTGGTTTGACAAGATAAAGTTGATCTTAAAGGAAATGGTTGACTTTGGTCAACATTTGGACTTAGAGTTCCTAGATTGAAAATCTAATAATTTATTTGAATTTTGGAGGTGGTTTTTAGCCTGCAGTGAGATATCTTTTGTATTCCGTAAGCCTCGGGGGGCATTTTTGGTCATTTTAGAGTATTTAGTTAAAAATGGATTCTTAGAAAGTATTGGGTCATGGAGACCTCATATGCATATTTTGATGGTTCAGTTGATTCCAAAATATCAAAATTTATATGGTTGCATATATGGTTTGTTAGAATGGGATTTTGAATGAATCTCGATGGTCCATGCAGAGCATGTTGAGACTTACCTGTTTGCTGTCAATTGGTTGATGTCATGGCCTCCTCCGCATCAGCAGAGGGCTACCGTGATCGTGGAGGCTAAGTTATTTGTTCATTATGATTGTCGTACCCATTCCGTGATTGCGACCCAAGGTAAATATTATTCATTGCATTCGTGAGCCTTAGGCCATGTTCGTAGAGGATAATGACTGGGCGATTCACTAATGAACCTCGATTGCTGTAATGAACCTCCAGGTTATTTTTTCTCGTATTTTGACCAATTTGTTTTCGTATTTGCATCATGATAAAATAATTCTAGTTTCGAGGTTGGTCCAGAAACTGAATAGATTTTGAGTATGTTTTTAGAAATTTTGATTTTTTAGGATTTAAAGTGTAAAATGGGAACTCTAGGTTTATTTGGAATTTGAGATATCGAAATAGAAATCTTTCAGTTTCATCAGCTTTGAAATGTTAAATTTGGTCTATTAGGACCTTTATTTTTCTTTTCTAGACTATTCGTGGTGATTTTGGGTGGTTTCACGGGATGAAATTGAAGTTTTAAAGAATTGGTTGACTTTTGTCAATATTCGAACTTAGAGTGTTCAAATTTGATATAAGATGGTTACTTTGGGTTTAAAATGTCAAATTTAGCGTAGTAGCATATTTTGTTTGTGTTCCGGAGGTCTTGGTTGAGTTTTGGGTACTTGCTTGGAGTTTAGAGTTTCTTTTTTGTTGAGTTTTATTAGTATCACCTATAGATAATGAATTATTTTTTGTATTTTCATGGTATCATTAGATCCGTATTGATATATATGTTGGACTCAATGCAATAAGAATCGTCGTATTTAGAGTTCGTATGAGGAAGTTATGCCTCTTTTTGTGAAGTCTGTTATTTCTATTTTAGTGTGGATGATATATCGGCCATTTTGAATAATAAACCAGCTACAATAGAGACGATAATTCATCCAATGACCGATAAATTGTACTTTCAAATAAATCGATCATTTTAACCGATAAATCGACATTTGCTGGTATAAAAATAGTTTTGGGTTTTCTTCAAGAACTGTTCACTTTTCTCAAATCTCAGGCGGTTTTTTTCAACTTTGGAAAGATCAAAAGTGGTTTTACTAAATCCTAATCATTGGGTAACTTTTTTTAACGCTATTTTATTGATTTTATCACAATTTTCACCTTGAAATCATGAATCTCAATGCTAAAAATGGTGAAATTTCTTTTGAACTCAAAAATGGATATTTGGAATTTTAGATTATGAAATGGACTCGGGTTTTGATGAAAATTGATATTTAAATTTTCCAAGTTATGGGTAACACTTTTTAAAAATACAATTACGGTTTTACCCTTTTGGGATGAAATTTTTGAAAAAATATTTGAATTGCAATATGGGTATTGATGGCTATATTTTCTTGTGCCTAATGTGTTTATAACTAGATTGTACTTGTTTGGAGGCTCTACAAAAGGGAAAGACTCACGATTGATAAGTTTCTCTGACTTTTCAAGCAAGTTGAGGTTTTATGGATTTTATATAAAATGTTGGTGTGAATTCTTTATTAGTTGATTATAATTGGGAGAAATGGGAGTATTGGAGTAGACTTTTGAATGTGATGTGATAAGGATTAATTCAATTACCAGTATCAAACATGCTGGGTTTAAAAATAAGAACTTTGTGATAATGTAATCCCTTGAGTTTTGTTGAACTATATACTTGAACTTTATAATTGAAATACTTAATTTGACTTTCATGATTGAATTGATACCTTGGGGAAGCACTTGGAATTGTATATATTTTTGGTTGATGATGATAGCTATTCAATTGGAATGCCTTGTCATGATTTGATTTATTAACTTGATTTCGAGATGGCTTGATTGTGTTTGAATGGATTTGTATAGATATTGCCCACAATGACTTGATAATAACTTTTTAAAGATGAAATGTGATGTACTATTGAGGCTAAGATGGTATAAATAAATCACTGAATCGTACACTTGATTTGAATTATAAGTTTCTTCATTTGATTTATGAAATTAAATGGTATCTTATGTAGAAATTGGGGCTTACTTTTGAAGTTGTTGTTGAAATTGCCTTGATTTATTTAAACTTGTATAATCAAAAAATGTGATGCCCATTGAGGGTAATTTGAAATAGAAATGATATTCTTGATGGTAATTTGCTAACAGAGGATGATATTATTTATTTGAGATTTAATATTGTGATATTTCTATGATTTATACATGATAATTGCTCACTTTATAATATTTGATTATGAGACTTGAATTATGTCTTGTAAACTTTGAGAAATGACTTGATAAATAGTCTAAGGTCCGTATCTGGATGTTTGATTTGGGTAAATGATACGAGGTTCTTATAAGGATGTTTGAGATATGGAATAGGTAGTCCAAGGTTCTTATCCGGATGTCTAAATTATGAAATAGGCAATTCGAGGTACGCTTTCGGATGTTTAAGATTATGATCAGACCATCTGAGGCCCATGCCGAAGGTCATGAAAAGTGTAGTATATGTGCCTCGCGAGTCCCCCATAGGTCCTGGATGAGACATAAATAAATGTCAGCAGGTGTGTACATGAGATGGACAAGCATTGAGCCACTTGCATTATGCATTTATTTGTCTGTTGGAGTGACTATTTGAGATTTATTTGATTACCTGCTGATGACTTGAGATTACCTAATATTTGTTGATAACTTGAGAATTATTTGATTATTTGCTGATGAATTGGGATTACTTAGTATTTAGTAATAGCTTGGGATTATCTGATTACTTGTCGATATTTCAAGATTATTCTATTTCGAGTGATGATTTGAGATTGCTGGTAGTACTTGTTTTCCTAATCTGAGACTCTTACTTGTATTTGTAGAAATATTAAGAACCAGTTACTTGTTAGTACCTTCTGTATATCTATCTTTTTATGGTTATTTGGGATGTAGTACATAAATTATGTACAAGTAGTAGCATCAGAGGTTTGGTTGGATGTCAGGGGTTCCACTTCTATTTTATAGTTAAACCAGCTGAGAATGCTACTAAGTACCGTAGTTTTATACTCATTCCTTACTTTTATGCACTCTTGTGCAGGTTCAGTTCCCAGGACTTCGTGATCGCCTTCTCAACTTCAGTCTAGGAGCATTTCTAGAGTATTCTTGAGGCAGCTGACCCTATCATCCTCAGTTACCAGAGAGTTCTTATTGGTTTTATGATGTCTTTACTTTTTAAAGACTGTATCGAGATTATATATTATGGTTATAACTTTTATAGTGGCTTATACACAGTAGTAATTTGGTTTTGGGTGTTTC
Organism: Withania somnifera; assembly: GCA_039654485.1. Taxonomy (NCBI): domain Eukaryota; kingdom Viridiplantae; phylum Streptophyta; class Magnoliopsida; order Solanales; family Solanaceae; genus Withania; species Withania somnifera. The sequence continues at coordinate 3,850 of JBDJHY010750234.1, read as the reverse complement.
AGTTGAGGTTTTCGCTTATAGATTATTGTATGCATACAATTTTGATTTTATCCTGATTTTTGTTTGGTTTACCATTAGTTTGGATACCCTACCAAATTGGTAAGGTAGGTGCCATCAAGACCAAATTTTGATCATGACAAGTTGGTATAAGAGCACTGGGTTCGTAGGTCCTACTATACATAAGACAAGTTTAGTTAGTTCTCGCAGATCAGTGTAGAGACATCGATTACTTATCCTTAGGGGGATAAAAGTTTAGTAAATTTCTTGATTCCTTATCGTGTGCCCTTGTTACAAGCTAACTCTAATCACTCTATTCCATTTTCTCATCTCTAGAAGGGACTTTTTCTTGGGTTTGAGCATTTTCAGTCGAGGTGTAATAGTGTGATTTTAGTACAAAGCCTGGTACTACAAAGGAAGTGATAGAATAATAATAAGAAGGATGTGTAGCCAAAGATATATTAGTCTATGAACTTATGGACGAGTTAAGAAAATAGATGATAATTACTACTAGGGTTGAAATTGGTACCATCCGTTTAGGTACGGTTAGTTATTGGTGTACTGGGAGAGAATTCAGAGTGAGAGAGATCTTACTTTGGGAAGAGATGAAAGTTATGATCCAGCATTGCAGAGAGTGGCAATGTGTTTTCTAAGGATTTTTGTACCAATGACGGTTTTGAGAAGTATGAGTGAAGGACTAGCGGTGTCATGATATTCCTTCGGTTAGGCCTGAGGCAGAGACTTTTGACACGGCTAATATAGGAATTATTTAGTATTTCCTTGACTTGCTTTGTGTAATTGATCTAGGATTTACTATCTCATATGTATTTGCGTACTTTGCATCTAACCTTGTTATGACATCCAACTTCTGCTTATATCTATTCACATGTCTACCTGTGAGTTGTTTATCTAGTGGTGGATTGAGGGTACTGATCTTATATTGATGCTCCCTTCGATTATGGTACGTAGGTAGACTAGGCATTTAAAATAGATTATTTAGTAAGGAGCTAGTGGTGTTATGATCCTTTGTTAACATTTTCTTTAGGCTTGCATCAACAGACTATGGTAAATGTGTTGGGTTTTGATAAATTAGGTATGTTTAGAACTATATTTATGATCTAATCGGGAATTGTGAGTAGAAAGAGTCTAAGGTTGTGGGACTCAGATAATTGGGGGAGTTTTGTATTGGGCACTGGAATGCATGGTTATGGGAAAATCAGAGGAGGATCTTAGCGGTTAGAGTAAAGGAGCAACACCATGATACTTTCTTGGAAGTACTTTTGTGTTTTTATTATGTGAATCCTAGAGATGATATTTATTGGCTTTTGGATGATTACCCGAGAGCACATGTGCATTGAGATTGGTAGGCATTATGGGGTAGGATTTACTGTCTTCCTAGATATTGGATCTCTTAGTCCATAAGGGCCTCTTTGTTGGTTGAGTTTGTCTCTGTGGGATTTGATTTTTCAGTATTGCTTGTATGTGGGGATCAGGCAATGTATGGGTTACCTTCTTGCTTAGTGACGGAGGCAATGTCAGATAAGTTAGTTTCATCGTCAATAGTAGCAACATATGTTATGGGCATTATATGTATGATTCAGATTATTTTGACTTTATTTTACTGTGGGATAGTTTACTAGCTAGCTTGTATATATTGTATCCCATGATATTATACTTGTAGGTTCTTATTTATTGGTTAGAACTCTCTTAGTATTTGTAGTTGATTCATATTATGGATGGATTATATCGATCCTTTAAATTGCCTTGGCAAGGCCTGATGCGTGGAATAGTCTATATGTGATAAAGTATGATGAAGAATATCGTTAACTTCAAGCAACACCATTTTTTTTAGTTTTTTAGTGGGTTCTGCATTTTCGTGGTAGTAGTGAAACACAAATGGATTTGGTCTCTCCTCTTAGTTTTTGATATTGTATTAGTGTGTCTGAATTATTTTGTTATCAATTGACCGTGGTTCTACTTTCCTATATGTGTTGATATACTCTATAGTTTTGATGTAATGGATAATCTTTATTTTGTTCCAGTACTTTTCTACTTAATGGGTGGATTGTTAGTGGTGGATTGGGTGAACCGATTCAATGATATGACCTTGTTGAGCGTTAGTGATTGAGATGTCTTGATTCTTTCGGGTATGGAAATTTGATGTGGTAATGGGATGTCATATGAATTTCTAGTTTTCATGAAAGGTGAGTATAGAGGAATGTCTTGGTATTAATGGTTGTGTAAGATCACTACTAGAATAAGACTTCTAGGATTACACTTTGGTTAATGACTAAACTATTTCTAGGGTATTTTTGTACTTCGCAAAGTGGATTAATTACCTCCATTGTCTTTTGGTGTTTGGAACAAAGTATATCTTTAATGTGACTCCTCCCAATGTTCAGCAAATTGCTATGGGTAGTTGTTCAATCATCAAATTTTGGATTAACCTTGTTTAGAGTTAGAAATGGAAATTTTCGGACTGTGCATGAGTTACCTTTTGACTTCCTTTATTAATAAGGTATTCAGTTATCATGATGGAACATAAGGTTGTGGAGTTGTCATTTTTATGGTTAGAAGGTATGCTTGTTTACCAATAGGATTCAATAGAGGGTCCTTCTTTCATTTGATCATCACCGATTGTATTTTCTCGTTAAGGAGTGGTATTTCAGTGTTTGTGGTAACTTTCAGAAGCTTAAACATCTAAATTGTTTCAGTTCTCTTCTTGAACCCATCTAGGAAAGATGGAGTTCCATGGTGCTGTGTTAATCATTGACTAGCCTTGGTTTTGTATGGCAGAAGACAAATAAATCGAGTTGAGTTAACACCTTGGATAATTTAAAAGGATCATGGGAGAGTTCATTTTTCTTATGGTTTGTAAACTGGAAATTAGAAATTGGCATTTAGTTATTTATGGAAAGTTCCATCATGTCAGTAGTTAAGGAAATGTTTTGTTAGGGTAATGGTATTCAGTGTATTTCAAACAAAGTGTCGCAATGAAAGATAATGACAGGTATATTGGAGTCTTGAATTCCACAACACGAATAGTTTGATTGATAAAGGTAAAAGAATGAATAATAGCTATATGTTATCCAGTTTTGTCAGGTCACCTTGCGAGACTTTGTGTTTGGAGATTTGAGCTACTCGTTGCTTATGAGTCAGTGTACGGCAATGTATAGATTGAGGTAGAAATTCATCAATGTGTTTGCAGTGGTAAGATTACCTTCACAATTACTTGGGTATTGGTTGTACCCGTGATGCAGTGTTGTCAATTATTGTCTATGTTTGAGAGTTGGTTGTTTTTAGGTATGGCATATTAGCGTTCTTAATTAAAATAGCGGGTACACACCTCATTTTGAAAGTAAAAAAATGTCTAAAAAGAGTTGGTATGAGTAGTCCATCAATACTGGAATGGTTAATGGGTGCAAATTTGTCGGTCCTTACAAAGGTGCTATTTGTGGTTTTGTGAGCCAGAGTGCATCTTTTACTGGATGGATAATCTATCTTCACAGTTTTGGTTATTGACGACATTGGGTTCCTCTTCGATGAGGATGTGTTGATTTGAGATCAGATCTGTTGATTGAGATCAGATCATGCAATTAAGCACCATGAACTGATTATGTCAAAGGATGCCACTATTGTATGTGAGTCAGTCATGGTATTTGTACCTTGAGGATGAGAGTTCATTGATATTCAGATTTTTATTCTATTTCAAAGTGGTATGGTTTAGGAATTCGGGTTAGGTTGAGGGAATAAGTCCATTTGATGATTGTCCCGTGGTTCAGAGATTTCCAGCACGGTTTGAGTCTTTGGAGTGGCCTTGGTTATCTCAGTTATCACGGAGGTGTGGGGTTAG
>JBDJHY010749905.1:0-15531 GCA_039654485.1 Withania somnifera | reverse complement strand
TTCTACCTCTTGCTAAGACTGAGTTGTGATAGTCTGTGCCAATAGTTGTATGAAATTACTAAATAAGTAGTAGAGATGTTATTTCGCTGTAGTTCAGGGGTTGGAGGATTTGGTACTAGTGGATCCTGAGCCTACTGGGTTTGGTTATAATTTTTGACTAGACAGATTGTGCCCTATAGACTAGGGTTGCGACTATCTGGACTAGTAAAATTCAAGGAGGAATGATTTAAAAATATGTAAATCATAATTTAGATAAGATCATAAAATAATACATGAAATAAGGAAAAGTTTTTTGAATGCTCGGTAGCATATTTATTCTAAGTGTGGCATGCTTCACATCCATAAGGAAGACTCTATTGAATGTTGGCTTTCATAAATCGTATGATTCATGAACCTAGTGCTTTGATACTAAGTTTATCACTCCCTAAGACTATACCTGGGCATAGTATGACATCTAGAATCATCTAGTGGCCAAGATGTACCCTTGGATATGGCATTCTCTAAGCATGATATAAACTGGGTAGAAGCTAAATAACACATGATTATAAATGGGAAATCTCAAGTGAGGAATAAATAGAAGAAAGATACTAAAGAAAAGTACTAAGTATGGATACATCACTAAAACACTATCCCAACTAAATATCTGGCAACTAAATTGCTAGGAAAAGTCCTTAGCTAGTCTAAAACAACCATTGAAATTAAAATAACAACTCAAAATAAACATAAAGTATAAGGAATTTCTAGTCCCTGAATCACGAGGACTCACCACTAATAATATCTTAAATGCAAAATTTGGTCAACCACGTGTGCAAGGATGGATAGCTGGATATACATTATGATATAATAGAACAAAAAAAGTATGCTAATTATATGGAAATACTAGTATGTGAGAATTCATTATGAAAACTAAAAACTCAAGATGAACTAGAAACATGAGTGTGAAGTTGTGTAAGTGAATGAATTAAGTTTAAAGCTAAGCTAAAACATGGTAAGATAATTTATGCAGGTTTGACAAGTATAAATAAGCCGTCAATTTCTAAGAAAGGGATATAAACTCAAGTGAAAACCTGAATCATCAAATAGAGTAAAGTTGATAAATATTTGTTTGTTAAAGTTGTAAAACTAATTGTAAGATGAACACTATTGGAGAATTCTATAATTGACATAAACCCCATGAGCAGCCATAGAGTCCAACATCTAACCCCATGCTAGGAAGGGCCTCTATACCTCTCTATGGTATAGATCCTGATAAGTCTCCTAATATATCCACTAAGTCTGAACATGCCTAGTTTTTTTATAAGCTAATCATCCTACTATAGCATATAGTTTCTGGGGTATGGGTGTCATCCTCTACTAGCAGGTGAAAGATCCTCATCCTTTCAGTCCTAATACAACTCCCTAAAAAAATTAAAAGTAATGAATGTTCCTGGTAGGATCATTGGGACCTATCTTATTACCCAACCGACAATGCAAAACTGAACTAACTGTCGTAGTAAGGTTTGGTCTAATTGAAACTAGATTTTTTATTAAAATTATGTGAATATTTATGCCTATATTTCAGGTATTTTGAGAATTTTTAAATGTCTTTCTTCTGAGCTAAGATTAAATTCTTGCAAGCCATGGAAATATAAAGATTTTGACTAACACTATAGTAAGGATTAAAGATTCATAAAGCCAATAATCTATAAAAATATGATGTTGGACCATGATTTTATTATAAGAATTGAACATGACAACGAACACTTTAAAATTAAAGTATAATAGAATGAAACTTTGTCTATATGCATAAAGACATGTAAAATCATTAAATAATATATAAATATCATAAAAATCAATATTTATTTCATAAAACATACTGGAGAAACTACTTTGACACGAACAATATATTAGGACGAACCCTAGATTCTTAACTTTAACTTCAAACTCAAGATGAGACATTTTTTGGAAAGTCCTGCATACCTGTTTGAAGACCTTTCGGAATGAATTCATTAGTGGAATGCTTTTTTTGAAGACCTTGAAAAGAACCCTAGTTTGAAACAAGTATAGGAGAGAATGCATTTATTTTTCTATGTTTCTGAAGGAATGAATAGAGAAAGTGAGGTTTGGGTTTTTATATCCTTGTCCAATAATTCTAAAACACAAACTTAGATTCAAAAAATATCTTGCATTTTTATTTCTTACACTCAATCTTAGGAAATACTTCCAAAATAATCAGTTTTCCCAAGGTTTTTAATTGACATATCCTAAATGAACAAGTCATGAATCAAGTGACTCAAGCAATTGAGTAGAAATTAAATTTTATTCATATCAATGGCTATTACATTCAGTCTGAAAAGGCCCTTATTTTGATGATATTTTTCTACATATAATTTATTCTTTCTAATTACAACCTTAATATAAATAAAAAACACACCTAAATTTGTTCTTGATTAGAAGTGAATTTAATACCAAGTTCTTTCTCAATTCTAGAACATGAAGTACATTATTTAGAATCACCACCCTGTTTCCAAAATATGATTGCGTAAAGAAGAAGTGTAGTAACTTTATAAAAATAGATTCATCATTTCTTCTTGAGGAACCCATAGTTACAGAAATAGTAGAAATGGGGGAAAAAAGAGAAGATCAACCAACATAAAGACAAAGAAAACAAAAGATTTCAAGCTATTCTTCAGCTTCTCAACAAACAAGCTCCTCTTTCTATTAGAGGAGCTTATTTCTTGAGAAGTTAAAATACTTCTTGAACTCCTTCTTTCTCTTTGTCTTTGTGTTGTTTGATTTTCTTTTTTTTCATGATTAATACTTTTTTAACTATTAGTTCCTTAAGAAAAAAATATAAATCTATTGATATAGAGATACTGCCCTTCTTCTTTATGCAATTGTATTTGAAAACAAAAAAGACACAAGGCAATATTTTTCATGCTCGATTTGTCTAATAACTATAGAGAATAGAAGAAGAAAGGTATAACTAGGGAAACCATCTACTAGACAAGATTTCTAACTAAGATCGGAAGATTCAACTAAAGAAGAGGAAGCTATTAAATGAAAAGGAAGAACTTGATTATAGAAGAAGATTCTCTTGAATTGGATTGTCTTTTATTTTTATTGGGTTGGTTACAAATGTCTAGTGCAACACCTATTTATAATTGTCAATGGATGGTTCTAGAAACTATTCTAGCAACATCTATAAGAAGAATTTAGATAATTTTATCTTTTAGCTATCCTGACATAAATCTAGAACTTCTAGACCTATCTTTAAGATAAATATCCCTGATACTAATATAGATCATCCTAGAAACTTTTTAACTAATCTAGGATATTTCTTAGTTCCAAAAATTAATGTTAGATTTTTCACAACGACAAAGATTTTTAACAATCTTATGGGTTTAAGTACTCATTCTCTATATGGTGTTGTAGATACACATATAAGCCTAGATTTTGTGAATTTATTGGGAAAGGTAAAAAAAAGTGAGCAGTGGTTAGATGAAAGATAAGACTAGATTTAGTAAATTGTATGTATCAAAGAATGGGCAAGAAAACACCCTTTATCAAAAAATTAGACTATATATATAGAAAATGGTATGAAGTATATAGGTCAAAAATTATTTTTCACACATATATGTTAAATATGAAAGACAATTTAATGAAATTTATGGCTTTTCTACCTCATGCAAGGATGAAAAGAAAATTCAAAATTCATATATTCTAAATCATGATCATTAATAAAAATGAAGGAATTTTATTAGTTTTCCTAATTTATAGTGCATTGCAAATTTTTAGGATAAATAGTAAAGTGTTTAGTAGACTTTCATTTATTTATGTGTTCAGATTTAATTCTTTATAAGAATATTGGAGCTATGAAATATATATTTCTTGAATGTCCTTAGTTCTTCTTGAGTAAGTAGAGAATTTTATTTTTCTCTTCAAATAAGAACAACGGACCCTATGAATTAAATTGTATGAATGTATAATAATCTTTGTTTCAATGTGTGGATACAATTTATATTCCATTTTTTCATTAGTTATATTTTTCGCATTGATTAAGGAGGAACTATATTTATAGGGGTTCATATGGATGTCTTTAGTGATCACAAGAGTCTACAATTTGTTTGTAGCCTGAAGGAGATGAATTTATGACAGAGAAGGTCACTTTAGCTCTTGAAGGGTTATAATATGACTATGTTTACCATATATATAAGGATAGATGCACTCAATAGGTTGTCCATGAGTAATGTGGCTAATATGGAGGTTACTAAGATGGAGTTGGTCAAAGATGTGCATAACCTTGCTTAGTTAGTTGTTTGGTTGATTGATTTTGATGATGTCGGTTAAATTTTTTTATAATGGTGCAGAGTCTTCATTAATAGTTGAGGTAAAATAATGGCATGACATAGATCCAGTTTGCACCATCTGAAGGGTGTTGTTGACAAGCAGAGTGTAGTGTTCTCTTATTGAAGACATGGTCTACTTAAATTAAGACAAGTTATGTGTTCTGAATGTTGATGGTCTGAGAGAGGCAAGAAAGGGATCTAGTGTAGCCAAGTGTACCAAGTTGTACCAAGAATTGAGGAAGCTATATTTTTGTAATTTCATGAAAAGGGATATATATGAGTATGTAGCAAAGTCTACCAACTATTAGAAATTCAAGGATGAACATCAGAGATCGGGAGGTTTTACCCAGGATTCACCATTCTGTTTCGGAAATGGGAAGTGGTAATATGGATTTCATTACAGGCTTAACCTATACCAAGATGCTACATGATTTAATTAGGGTAGTTATGGATAGAATGACTAAGTTATCTTACTTTATGCCAGAGCTAATTTTGCAGCTTAGGATTATGCCAAACTTTATCTTGAGAAAAATGTCAGATATCACGGTCCTCCCCTATCCATCATCTCATATAGAGGTACTCAGTTATCTATTATTTTCGGAGGTCTTTTAGAGAGTTTAGTTACTCAGGGATCATTGCAACATTTGATTACAAATAGATGGTCAGGAAGATTGGATGATTCAAACATTAAAGGACATGTTGAGGCCCATGTCATCAACTTCATAGGTAGTTGGGATGGTCATTTACCTTTGATTGAGTTTTCCTATAATAATATTTATTATTCTAGCATATAGATGGCACCTTATAAGTCCCTATATGGGAGGAGGTATATATCTCCAATTGGGTGGTTTAAGGTAGGTGAAGTTGCAGTGGTAGGGCCAAATTTAGTCTATGAGGCTATGCAGAAGGTTCAAAGCATTTAAAGAAAGCATAAAGTCATCAGAAGTCACACGTCAATCTAAGTAGGAGAGATCTTGAGTTTGAGGTTGATGATTGAGTGTTTCTGAAGGTTTCTCCTATGAAGGGAGATAAGATATTTGTTAAGAGAGGGAATCTTAGTCCCCTCCATATAGACCCCTATCAGATTTTGAAGAGGATAGGCAAGGTTGACTATGAGCTTGATCTTCCAAAAGATCTAATAGTTGTCCATCCATTGTTTCATGTATCCTTGAAAAAGAAGTGCATAGGATATCCTTCAGTTATAGTTTTAGTTGAGAGTATTAAATCAAGGATAGCTTGTATTATGAGGAGGTCTCAGCTGATATCTTTTTCAGGCAAGTTCGCAAGCTAAAGAACCAGCAAATTAATTCAATCAAGATTTTATAGAGAAATTAGTCCGTAGAGGGTTCCACGTGGGAAGTAGAAGCTGATATAATGGATAAATACCTGCACTTATTCTTTCACAGATTTGAGAAAACTTAAGGTAATCATGTTTTTCTTCTTAGAGGATCCTTTCTGTTTCCATGCTTTTAAGTCATTCTTTCCTTGTCTCTTATGTGTTTATTTGTGCCATGAATATCCATGTTCAGCTACGTATAGCTTCAATTTAGTCAAGTATCTCATGCCTATTCAGTTTTATACCTAGTATTTAGTGCTAGTATCTAGTTTTTCTCATGTCTTAGTTTTAATATTCATTCATGAACAAATGATACCAAGTGGGAGATTTAGTAATACCGTATACTTATTCAGGCCTAGAAACCCAAGACTTAGATTAGAAAAATTAAAACTTGTTCCCAGGTCTGCACAAGTCCAGGTCTCAACTTGTGAGATGCACCTCATGAGTCATACTTTCAACTCGTGATGGACCAAAAGAATCTAAAAATCAATCCACAGTACTATTACTCATTGCACGACTTGTGAGGTCAGGACCACGAGTTGTACTATAGACTCATATGACCAGATCCTGAAGTTCATCAAATCATATCCCAATCTACAAGCCACTTTGTAAGTTAAGAAATTGATATCATGACTTGTGTTGTGAAATCATAACGTGCTAACACAATTCCAAAATCTAACCACCCTCATCATGACCTGGACTAACAAGTCGTGATGTGGACATCAAGCTTATAAGGTGAGTCGTAGGATGGCTCTATCATTTTTAATCAATTTTTCCACAGGATGTTCAATCCATTCCCTATTCTTTTTAACATATATTATTTTAGGCCTTCCTGGAGGTCATATAAATATTTCAAGACTTAGGAAAAAATATTGTTCTTCAAGTTCCAACTCTCAAACTCGGAAAAGAACTAATCAGGATTCTTAAGTTTAGGATAGGGGTTTCCAATAGAGTCCCAATCTTCATCATCTTCTTTAGGGATTAATGCCTATCAAGTATGCAAGGCTATTAAGTGGTGGATTCCTTCCATCTCCAACACAAGTAATTTTAAGAATTATTATAGAATTATTCAGGGCTAGGGATTTTATATTCTATGTTCATGAATTAATATCTTTCATATGCTTTCAATACTTTATGCATGATTAACATAAAAACCATGATTTCCATGATTATGCTCAAGTTTCCATGAACTACTCTTCTAATATTATGAACCTAATGGATTTTCTTATTTTGCATGATATTATGATAATTTGAAACCATGATTATCATGAACATGAATATTTTTAAGTATCATGAACTTCACATGATTTGATATGACCTTTAAGAAATACGCAATTTTCATACTATTATGAGCATGACTAGCATAACCTCAGCTAGTTTAACTAAAACATGCAATTTTTCTAGTCTATCCATTAGTTTTCATGATTCAGGGTGGCATCCAGATATGTCATCACTATACCATCTTTATTATATATGATCCTAAGTTATACATGCATGTCACACTTGGGAGCAAAATGCAGATTAGATAACAAAATTCCAAATTGTGTTGCCAACATGGATTCTTATGTACCCAAGTGGCCTTTTTCCAAGTGATTATCCCAAGAGGTTTTTATTACGAATCACATTATATTTCATATAATCTCAATATATTTTCAAAGTATAAGAAAACTCTTCCAACGTGGTTTTATTATGTTGGATGTCATGTGCTCACGTGACATATGTTGGTAAAGAGAAACTCCTAACTTGTTCTTGGTTTTTGAACTGCTTTGCAATATTTATGATATCAACATGAGTATTTATTTACTTATTGTACTAGTAAATTTCATGCACTGACTGTGTTTTGCATTGTATTTTTTCATGATGTAGATTCGGGCATTCAGGATTATCTATCAGGTGTTCGATAGCTCCCCATTACTATCTAGCCTATGATAAGTCCTCATCTCCCAAGGACATGGATTTTCATAAGTTACCTCAGACTATTTATCTATATTTTATTTCAGTCCTGGTTTAGAGTTAGTTGGGTATATGTCCCAGCAACTCTCCAGATATTATTTTGTAACACATTTGTAGTATTCAGCTTAGACTATTTAGATCCAGTGTTATGATAGCTTTCTCTTCAAGTAACCTTTACTTTTATTACCATATGAATATTCTATGCTTTTTCATATCATTATTTCATGAACAGTATAGCATGCATGAATTAATAGTTAGCTCAGTGTCACTTTTTATTTTTGAATATCGTGTTCCGTCCAGGGTATTGGCTCAAAATTTGATAAAGTAATTATATAATTGTATTATTTCTTCATCTATTGTGATGAGAATTACGATTATACATAGTTCTTAAAAACCTAAAATTTCCCCTTAACTATCGTAGTGTGTGCAGAGATTTGTCAATGATTTGAGCCAGAAAGATGTATCTTTTAAGAAATTCTGGTGCCACAAAGTTTCTTCAACGACCTTATCTAAAGATATGAATTAAAATTTTACTGTAGAGGGAGATATACATGATTTTTTGAATGATTTACAATACATGAATTCCCTACAAAACTTAATTCATTCCCACTTGTGAATTAATTTTAGATGATCCAATTCTCATCAATATATCCTTCAAGTACCATAAGACGCTTATAATAATTCAAAGTTTTGTTTTGAGTATGTTTTGACAACCCCAAAACTCATTTCATTGTCATCCATTGAGTTTGATTGGAACTATTCATTTATCCACTTATTTTACTAATAGCACACGGTATATCTGGTCGCGCTTAATTCATATATACATTAAACTTCTCAAAACTTTTGCGCATTCCAATTGTGAGTCAGTTTCACCTTTATTCTTTTAAAGAGCAAAGCTCACAACCATTGACGTCTTGGATATATTTAAATTCAAATACTTGAATTTGGCAAGTACCTTTTCACTGTAATGAGACTGTGACAATTCTAAACCTTGAGGAGTTCTATGACTTTTTATCCCTAAGATTACATCAACAACTCCTAAGTCTTTCATATCAAACTTGCTAGACAACATATGCTTAGTAGCATTTATGTCATAAATTTCTCTACTGATGATCAACATATAAATAAATAGTGACTTGATGATTCAGAGTGGTTTTAACGTAGACACTTTCATCATACTCATTGATCTTGAATTCATTTGCTAACATTGTTTGGTCAAACTTTGTCATGTCATTGTTTGTATGCTTGTTTCAGTCCATACACGACTCTTTACCTAGAACTAAAAATTCTTTAGGTTGTTCCATATAAATCTCTTCCTCTGATTTTCTATTTAATAAATTTGTTTTTACATTCAATTGATGGACCTCGAGATCTCATATTACCACCAGTGCTACTAACACCCCAATAGAGCTATTGAATAACTGTCAAAATAGTCAAGACCTTCCTTTTTTCTATAGCCTATGAAAATAAGTTTTGCCTTGTTAATAGTTCTATCAGCTTTCATTTTCCTTTTAAAGATCCATTTCGAACCTAAAAGTTTATTTTGAAGAGGAAGATCAACCAATTTTCAAGTTTGATTGTTCAAAATTGATTCAATCTCACTATTAATTGCCTCTTTCCAAAATAATGACTTTTTTCGAAGATATGTCTTCTATAAATATTTAAGGTTGATTTTTAAAAATAAATTTCACAAAGTCCATTAAAAAGAAGCAGTTATCCTTCGATATTTACTACATCTTGAATTCTTTTTATTAAGTGTATTTTTTTTGGTTGTTCCCGATGTTGTTAACATTTTGTACTAGCTGACTCATATTCAGTCTTATACAGATAAATATGTTCAATAAATTTAGCATTATATGATTTAATTATCGTATTAACATAAATGTCAAGATGTTTGAATTCGTGAACCAAAAATCAACAAGTTTTTGTACCATATCCAATAAAAACATAATCTCAGTCTTTGATCCTATTTTCATCCTTTTTGGTGGAGGATCTTGGACTTTGGATAAACACCTCCACACTTTGAGATATTTCAAGTTGAGTTTCCTTCCTTTTTATTTTTCATATGGAATAGATTGTTTTTTATAGTGGGAAACTGTATTAAGTGTTTGGTTAGCTGTAAGGATAACTTCTCCCCACAAGTTATGTGGTAAATCTAAACTTATTAATACGGTATTTATAATTTCTTTTAATGTTTGGTTTTCCTTTTCACAATTCCATTGGATTGAGGTGAGTAAGGGGTAGTAACTTGATGGACAATTCTTTTTTTCAAATATATCTCTGCTAATGAAGATTCATATTCTCCACTCCTATTACTTCTTATTTCCTTTATATCCTCATTCAACTAATTTTCAACTTAAGTTTTATATTGCTTGAATAATTCAATTGCTTCATCATTACTGTTAAGCAAATACACATAGCAATATCAAGTGCAATCATAAAAAAATGTGAAACACTTTTTTCCACCACGCGATGGTGTTGATTTCATGTCTCAAATGTCTGTGTGAACTAAGTCTAAAGGATTTGAATTCCTTTCAATAGATTTATAAGGATGCTTAACAAATTTAGATTCAATACATATTTGACATTGTGATTTATTACACTCAAACTTTGGCAATACTTTTTAGTTAATCGATATTTCAAGGTTTTGTAGTTGACATATCCCAAACCACCATGCCATAAATTATATGACTCAAGCAAATAACAAGAAGTTGAGTTTATTCATATCAATGATAATTATAGAGTTTGAAAAGTCCCTCAGTTAGATAACCTTTTTCTACATAAATTTAATTTTTACTAACTATAATTTTATTAGAAACAAAAATACACTTGAATCCATTCTTGTTAGAAGTGAAGTTGAGACCAAATGTAACACCCTAAATTTTTGAACTAGAATGTAAACAATTCTGTATGCGTGGTTAGGGTTGAACTCTATGATTTATCACTTTTTTCCTAGGTGGTAAAATTATTTTTAAAGTGTGGAAATAGTGTTTGGTATGATTCATGGTCATAAGAAATCTAGCGTAAAGTTAAATTCAAAAATTTTCTACTGGCTTAGCATTTGTATAGTTTCATGCATGTGTCAACTTCAAACTATCATAACTCCTATAATATGAAGATTTGTATTCTCCACAACCATCAACTCAAAGGTCTCTGAGTCTAGTTTCTAAGGTAATAAACTACTCGTCAATCTGAGTCCGGAATAGGAAGTTAGGAGCATTTTTCTATGGTTCTTAGTAATTTTATATTTTTGTAGTGAATCTAGTATGTGTTCATGTTGTAGATGAGTAAAACAATGTTGTTAAACCTTTCCAAAAGCTTGGGTATGAGTAGAGATCATTCCCACATGTTAACTAGTATTTTTAGACATTTAGGAACCCTTAATCTGCCACTCTTGAAAGTGCTCCGCAATGGAAAGAATGGAATATTTGACTTAAATGTATATAATTATTTGATGCTAAACATGACATTGGATGTTCCACATTTGAAGGTTGTGCATGTTCACTAGCATGCCACATTTTGTGGCACGTTTAGTGTAAAGTTTTCCAGTTTTCATCCATTTTTTGCAAGCTTGTTATGGATAGTTTACCCCACCATACTAATAATAAACCCTATCATTTTAGGCCCTATAAAAAGTCTAAAACACTTTACAGTTTTTCTAATTCCTATACTACCCTTATACCAAATACTTAAATTAAGAATCAGATCAAAGAAAATAAAAAAAACTCAAAGGGGAAAAAACATAATTCCTTTCAAGTTCTCTAAGGCAAGGGATTGTTCAAAAGTATTCAACCAACCTTTACCATCTAGTTCAATCCTTCAAATTTCATATATGTAGGTATTGAGTGAAGGTCGTTTCCACCTTCATATCTAAGACTACTCTTTTTAAGTAAACTTTTTCAAGTTTTAATCTAGGTTCAACCCCAACTTTATGAGAATATTGTTATAGTTTTTCCATGTATTTATTATATTGATTATGCAAAAAAATCATGGTTTTACATATGTTTACATGTCAAATTCATGAACTTCTCTATATAGTATGATTTATCTTTGATATGCAAGACTTGTGCCTTCAAATATAAATATTTGTAGCAAACTTATGAAATCCTCATGTATCATAATTATGAACTTATTTACTAGAAACTTTATAAGTTCAAGGCTTTCATCATGATAAAATATGATACGAAACATGGATCTCTGAATCAAATATCATTGGTCCCTTTCCGGTTAGATATGATAGCTAGACGGTCATCAAAGGCCAGAAAGTAAATTGGGCATCTAGATATGTCTCCCATGATAGACTTTTTTTATGAATATAAACATAGTGATTTTTGGGAGAATTATTTAGCATCGAACGGACTTGAGTATGCAATTGTTAGAGGAGAGTGATGCTCAAGTTCAACAAACTGTGTAGCCAACATAGGTTTGCCTTTGTGACCTAGTTATGGATCCTTATCTTAGTTATTAGAATAGCTATAACTGTGGAAGGTTAGATGACCTTTTCTAGTGTGGTTTTATGACATTGAACTCCATGTTTCTCATGACGTGGTTTATGTTAGTTAAAAGAAACTTTCACTACACGATTCTCGATTTTAGAACTTGCATAGTAGCATTGGCCAAAGAAACTATGATTTATGTATGCTTGATATGAAAATTATGCTTTTTTTCATCTTACAATAGATTTGCATCATTGCATAGATTTTTCTAGACTTATGATATGACTTTTAGCTCTCATATCACATTTACCTTCATGCATTGCACATATATACTTTTACTCATGTTTAATATAAACTCACATACCAGTACATTCGACATACTAATCATATTTTGTGGCTGTATTATTTTATAACAATGCAGAGATAAGTCTTACTCATCCTCCCAGAGCTTTAATATGGTGTTGAAAATATTTAGATTGGTGAGTCCTTATAGCTTCAAGGATAATATTGTCTAGTTGATTAAAGAGTTAGCCGAAGAATAATCCCAGCAGCTCAAATCCTAGTGATAGTGGCTTCAGACATTGAGTTGTAGTACTTTGAGTCAGATTATGGTTTATAATTGTATTAATACCAATTCTTGAGTTTCTATAGTTTTTTGTTATTCTTATTCCAGCTTTTACTATTTATTATGACTTGGGTATGCTTCCTTTGTATGTTATTAGTTAGTAGCCAAGTGTATGTTCCAAGGACTAGCATAGGCCCACTTGTGGGTCCTGAACGCCATGTCTTATCCAAAATAAGCACTCAGAGCATGACAAACTTGGTATTATAGTACAACATTCAAGTGTCCTAATGATGCCTGAAGTCATGTCTATTAGAGTCTTTCTTATGGTGCACACTTATAACTAGGAGGCTGCATGACTTTTAAGAAAAGTTTTCCTTCTTTATTATTCTAAATCGTGCGATAGAGTAGTCCCCTAAGAAACTTTATAGATTTGTGTGTTGCTTAAGTGCTTCCAACTATACCTTATCTTTGAGGTTGTATTAGAAGTCAAGTTCATATTCCTATCACTGTGACTCTCATAAATAGAGCCATTAAAAAGTTTGATTTTTCATCGGGTTTAAGATAAACCCACTAGTGAAGTTGATTCATTTGTTTTAGAACACTATATTTTTGTTGTCATTAATCGTGTAAGTGCGATACACTCTCAAGTCCCTTTGAGGACCTTTGGGTAGATGAGGCCTTTAAGGGGAAGTATGTATTAGAGTATTTAAGTAGTTTTATCGCTCGAAGAGAGAGTGGTATTTGGGATGTTATGAGCTAAAGACTTATACGGTAGAATGAACTTAGAAATAGAACTATAAAGTCAACCTATAGAAGGTGGAGTGGGCATAGTAGTTGATTAAATATGTTGCTAGAGTCATGTGATTAGTTAGTGAAAAATGGGTTGATATATTCTAAGTGCTGACTACGTTGTAAATAAGTTGGAATAGATTGCATGGTTGTATATGGGGGAGAAGTTGTTGGTTAGGAAGACTTAGACTATATTTAGAATAGTGAATGAGTTATGACTAGATAGAGATCTCTTCTTACTCCAGTGTGCTCCTTTTACTTAAATCAGAGATGAAAATTCATGTCATGCCCATGTTAAGGTTCATTCTGCACATCCACATCTATGTTCAGTTCTAAAAAAATATAAGCAATTGCTTCAGACAGCAAAATCAGCCTTACTCAGGATACAAAAATCTAGTTAGCTTATAAAATCTATTATAGAGTTTTGAGTATGATTCATATATCTAACTTATGTTATATCTCGGCGACACAACCTATTTCATGACTTTGATTCTCAGACCCCTTCATTCCTCAATATTCGGTTGATGATATTCACATTCATACCTTTTAGTATGACAAGTCCAATAGACTCAGGCCATAGGATTTTCTCTAAGTAGATAATGGAACCATTCTACGTCATGTACATAATCAAACCAATATATTCTTTAACAATTTATGCTTATTATTCTCTCTTCTCTAAGATATATGTACGTACACTTATCTATTATATTAAGGGACAATTAAGTAATAATTATGCTCGGGACTACCCTTTCTTCAATATTTATGTACTCGATATATTAAGTACTTATTCTTATTGTACTATAACTCTCCAACCCCCGGCTTGAGTTCCAAGGGTGCAATAAGAATCAACCTAACTGGAACAGTAGCCCTTTTCAATTATGATGCCTCATTCAGACTCAATATTGAGGGTCCACGGTTAGACCTCTACCATAATTTCTATAGTTTAATGTTGTGCCTTATTTACTTCAATGATTCTATTTATGAGGTAGTAGATGGTAGTGGGAGAAGCTAGGTAAAAGCTAAGATGGAGAGTAATAAATTCTTAGTTAGTAATAGCCTTAATATGTTTGTATTACCTGAGTTATTGAGTACATATGTAGTATGAAGTGAGGTCTAAATAGATGCAATGAGTAGATAAGATTATAGGATATAGACCTTTTGAATAAGAAGAATTATTGAGTATAGTATTGTTGAAGAGATCCGTAGATACTTTTAGCTTCAAAAAAACCAATAAGAGAATATATTGCTAAGCCTGAATATCAATTTGGTAAAGGTGTGAAAATTGCATTATGTGGCGAGTGGTGCCTCTATAGGATATTTTTACCTTGTATCTCTAAGTTAGGCTTGAATATAATAGGAGCATGTAGTTAGCCTCAACAGTTTTTGACTATTAATAACCTTATGATAATCAAAGGTTTTAAAAGATGATCACATTATTTCAGAGGAGAAGGTATAATTCAAAAGTCACTGCTAAGCCAAATAGATGTTAGTTGTATCGCTACGGAAAGAGTATCCCCATTATTATTCCACAACCTTTATGCTTAAGCAAACCATGGTAGTGTGAAAAAGTTCAATTACAGTACCATGCTTTATCTCAACTTTTCAGGAGTCTTAGTCCATGAGTTCGTGCTAGATGCATTTAGTTATGTTTATGCCAGTCAGATTAGTTAGCTTTTTTTTCATGCCTAGTTCAGTTCAATCAATGCCACATACATGATCTGTACTCAGTCATCCAAACTCTCTATCTTAACTCTTCTCACTCTCAGTTCATCCATCATTCAAGGATGAACGATCCCAAGGGGGAGATAATGTAACACCCCAAATTTTCAAACTAGATTTTAAACCATTCTATGTACGTGGTTAGGCTCAGACCCTATGATTTCTCACTTTTTATAGGTGATAAAATAAATTCTAAAGTGTGTAATTAGTGTTTATTTAATTCAAGGTCATAAGAAACTCCTCGCATAAAGTAAAGTTCAAAGCTTTTCAACCGCCCTAGTTTTTGTATAGTTTCATGCATGGGTAAAATTTAAACAATCATAACTCCTAAACTACAAAGTGTTGTGTTCTCTATAAACTATAAAATAATAGGTTTCTAAGTGTAGTTTCCAACACAATAAATCG
>JBDJHY010749686.1:0-15533 GCA_039654485.1 Withania somnifera | reverse complement strand
CTTCTCATCATTCTTTCTTTCTATCTCACCCTCTCCATCAAAGATTTCATCAAGAGTTTCAACCTTTCCAAGAATCATTTGAGAAGTGATGTCATAATTCAACCCACTTCTGAATCTAGCAATAGTTTTGTGGGGGTGTTCATTAAGTTCACACCCCATGTGAAGGTTTTGGAATTCATCATAATATGCTTCAACCTTTTGGTTGCCTTGCTTTAGGTTATACATCTTGGTATGCAAATCTTGACAATATCTTGGAGGTATATACTTGCGTCTCATTGTGGCCTTCAATTATGTCCAAGGTGGCAGATGCACATAACCATAATCTTAATGTTGTCTCCATTAACAATCCCACTATATAGAAGCATAACCTTCAAAATAGGCAATAGCATAGACAGGCTTCTTAACTTCGGTTAATTCATTGGTTTGGAAGATGCTCTCACATTATGTTTTCTAATTAACATAAGCATTGGGTTACTCTTCCTTGAATGTGGAAATATCTACCTTAATGGATTTGAGACCTATATCTCTTCTATCTTGGTCTCCTCTACCTCTATGACCTTCTTGTCCTCTTCCTCGGTAGGGATGAGCTTGAGCCCGCTTATCTTGCATCTCCTCTTCGATCTCCCAATTCCTTTCATTCCTCTTTTCTTCTACTCTTTGGAGTAGTGGATCTTGGTGAGGGAGGTTGACATTTGGGTTTTGTGGAGTTTGGTTTTGAGGGTACACATTCCTAATGGCATGATGTGCATTTTGGTTTTGTAGGGGAATGTCATTTGGGTTGGTGGGGAGAAATATATGGTGGAAAGTTTGGGGTGTCATCTGGTTGGAGGTTTTTTGGCCATGCATACTTGTATGAGCTTGGTTGGAAAGTTGGGGAGTAAAAGTCGAGGCACTCCCTCTTCCTTCAATTTTCAGTAGCCTTCCTTTGATATTGTCAAACTTTCGATTTATGTGAACAAGCATTGCCATGATGTCTTCATTGAACTTTCTTCCATTGGAAGTCTAATTTCTCCTCCCTCGGATATAGTACCTAACAATTCCACTCAACAAAATAAACAAACATGTTAAGTTAGTTTAAACAATCTCACAACACTTAGTGTTTCTCACTTTGATGAGTAGTTAATACGATTGGCTCGCTTGAGGTTGAAAATCATGTATATCCACTTAATTACTTGATCTTGATTGCGGACTTAGGTGGAAGCGGATTCTTATCGACACTCGATGGACATCAAGCATGAAGCCTACTTGAAATAAGGATTAACTATGAGACTAAAAAGAGAAAAGCTCTAAAGAAGTGGTACGAAGAAAGACAGACTCAAGAACTAGTCTACTATTATGTAGGATGAATACTAAATGTAAACTAGTTATGAATCACGAGATGATGTTCAAGAATGAAATCAAAGATTAGAAATTGAGTTGAGTTGAATTGGAATGTTACCAAGGTGTGTTGAACTTAATTAGGGACTACTTTGGGTCAGGGGTGACCACAGTTGACGAGGCGGACCGCCGTCTAAGGATTTTGGTTGCCGTATTCAAATAGTCCTTAAGTTAAACAACAACTTCTTGACCACCATCAAGATGGAAGATCCCCGTGTGTGACGGTGGTGGGTAAGTGATCGTCGTCCTAGGTAGTTTTCCTGGGACGGGAGCGAGATTCTGGATGATTTTACTTGGGTACCCTTGGGTTTTGCCCCTTTTAACTAATAATACCTCAACCCAAACACCTTTTCAAGTCACCTACACTCCCTTTTTTCAGATCAAACTTCATCAAATTGAAGAACACTTCAATGATCTATGAATATTTCCCAAGAACACTATGAACTCTTCACAAATTCGAATCACTCCAAATCAATACGAAATTGAGGGAAACTTGTTTTTTAGGTCCTTAATGACTTGTAGGATGCAATTTCAGAAGCTCAAACAACGAATCTGCAAGTTGGATCAAATGTGCTTTCTGGGCTTCTTCTTCACTTGAATAGCTGAAGAACACCAAGATCACTATCCAAAATTCAAAAATCCAAACTCTATCAAATCAACACAAAATTCGATCAACTTTAGCCATAACTTCCTCTTGTGATGGGGATCATAATCCACAACTTTTCAAGTTCGTGGCATAGACAAATCAAAGACCCACTTCTCAAGCTTCAAAGTTTCAATAACAACAATGGTAACTTACTCAATCCAACTCGGATTAGCTTGAAACTTGATAGTTAGACTCAATGAAGTATGGAGAACACGTTTCTAATACTCAAACCTCAAAGAAAACAAAAAATATGGAGTTTTTTTTTACTTAAAAAAATATCAAATCCCAAGAAGAATCTTGTAGGAACAAAATTCGGCATGACTTTGATACCAGATGATGTGAAAGTGACTACGAAGCAGAATTGATAATCAAAAGAAGAAGAATAACAATGAAACAATGAAAATAAAGGATAAATAATGAGACATAATAGTAGGAAATTTTACTAGAACCCGAAGGTGTATCAACTAAAGGACCCGTTGGATTAATCCCGGTTGAACACCACTCTCTTACGATGACCTCAAGGGAACCGAAGCCCCAAGAAACCGAAGGTTTCTACACAGTTAGCAACCACCAGCTTACCAAAATCTTAACATTCAATAATGGAGTTTTATAATTAATATTCATCAAAGTCTAGCTTCAAAATAAAGCATATTTAAGCGATTTAGAGTACTAGATTAGTTATTAAATAATTAGCCTTCATGGGATTTTAATTAACTAAGAGAAAGTTGAAATGCAGAATAGATCAAAAGGGGCAGTTGGCCGCCATTGGGGAGGCTGTGGCCGCCGTTGGAGAGGCGGTGACCTCCGTTAGGAAGGGCGGTTAGCCATCCCTCTACTTCCCACTGCCGTCTTCACTAGTGAGGGGTGGGGTAGTGGGGCTTGGACTTCCGTTGGAGGGCGGTCCGCCTTTGACTAGGGCGGTCCGCCATCCAGTTTGGTCGTGACCTCAGTCCACAACAGTTTGGTCGGTGATTCCTCTTGTTCCTCCAGGCTATCCTCCATATAAAATTGGAACCTTCCTCCTTAAAGAAACCACCCAAAGTATCCTTGTGCATCAACAATCCTTGAAACCTTTGGAGTTCTTTTGCTTGACTCTGTGTGAAGGGCCCTATAGCTTGGATAGGCGTGGGATATTCATATCAACCCAAGTCAAGATCATAATTAAAGGTTAAGTTTTGGGTTAGGTCCAAAAGTCGACTCCTGGGTTGGAACTCATTTCAGGGTAGTGAGGTTTAAAGTTATGAAAAATATTTCTTATTTTATGTAATTCTTAAATTAGAGAAAAATAAGTTCATTTGAAAAATATTTTCAAATCATTTAAGTTAGTCAAACATGAGAAAATTGAGAAAAAAAGATCATCATCCCGAATACACCCTTAACTATACTTATTAGTAGTTAGCGACTTAGATGGTTATTCAACTTTGGTTAATTAGTCATTATAGTCAACTTTGTTTTGTCTTATAAAAGGCATTCAACTTTGGGTAATTAGTCACTATAGTTACTCAATTTTGTTTTATCTTTCAAATGCCACTTAACTTTGGATAATTTGTCACCATATTTCTCAACTTTGTTTTGTCTTTCAGAAGTCACTCAACTTTGACTAGTTAGCTTTCACAGTCATTTTAGGGGAAAATATAATTTCAGATACTTGTTTAATGAAATTGCATTTATAATTTTAAAAAAATATATTTAGTATTAAAATCAACATTAAAATTTATTTAGGACTAATTCATCATAAACCTGATTTGCTTATTTAAAATTATAATGACTTCTAAAGAATTATATTCTTCATTAAGCAAATTGTGTACTAACCGAGCTTACTTCTAAATGGTATAGTATATCTCAAACTTGATCCCTCTAAACGATAGTACATCGTAATTAATCCATTCTAAATCCTTCCTATCTTTCATATACGGGTTTAAGTTAAAATTCAAGAATTAGCAATCTAATAAAAAATTCGTAATCAATCCTATATCTAGCAACGGATTAAAAATGTGTTTATCAAATGTTATTCCTCAATCTTAAATTAAATTTGGTCAAGTTCCATCAATATTCAATATATATTTTTATCCTACTCATATGCATTTCGATCTGGTATTAAAATAGTTTTCCCTTCTCTAAAAAATGAATAATTTTGATGTATATCCTAAATGTTGCTTGGTGGTGGTGTAAATCTTCCTATCTTTTAAAAATACCAGAGGCAATTTCATTCCTTTCATCTCAATATTTGCAACATCTGGATGTCTCTCTTGTTAAAGTTAATTAATACACTTATTTAAAAATAATGCTATGTGCATGGTCGTCTAAGGCCGATGTCAAGATGAAGACACTACGAAGTGAAAATAAAAAAGAGAAAATAATGGGAAAATGAAAAAAAGTCTAGCTCAGGCTAAGTCAAGCGGCAGCATAAAAAATAGATATATGACAGTTTAGGACAAATTAATTAAGTCAGCTATTAATTAATTATAACTTGTCTTCCTAACTAAAATAAGAAAAATTACCAATTGACAAAAAATAAAAAATTAGAAAATAGTCTCTCTCTCTCTATATATATATTTGTCGATTTATTATTATATGACAAAGGAGCAAAATATTAAGAAAGTGTTTGCAAAATATTAAAAGAAAAAATTAAATAAATTTTTATTTTTTTACTTTTTCAATGAGAAAATAAGATACGAAATATATGAAAAAAATGAAACTGTTTAAAATTAGATTTACAAGCAGTTTAAGTATTTGAAATCACCCGCATCTCCCCCATTTTTTCCTCTAGAACACACATCCCCACACCAGAATATTTTCTAACTGTAGACATAAGTGTATACACATTAACGGATAATGAACATATTTATTATCTTTAAGAAAAAGAGAGAGATACAACACAGACGCCAAGCATATATTGAATTGAAAAGTAGTTACAAGCGAGCACTTGACAAATCTCTGCTTCCTCCATTTCGCTAGTTGTCTATGTTTCTAATTTCCTTGACTTTTCAGTTTTTTTCGATTTTTATTGCTTCGTTAGGTTTGTGAATTCATAGCCGCCATAGCATTGTCCAAACGCAACACCATAAGTTGAGGTGTCCGGTCGAGGTTCACACTTTGAGATAATCAATCTTGACAGAAAAGTTCGACCTTCGAGGCCTAGCATATGATTGTTGCGTGTGTGTTTGAAACCGATCAATATTCATGAGTATAGTATATTTAGCATTTGACTAGGAATTATGTTTGAATGCATATTGGACATTTCTCATGAATCAGAAAATCTCTCCCTTTTTCTTTACGAAATTATTTGACTTTTTATGGTGTACCAAGAGAAAAGCATGAATTATCCTTATTTGATGGCAATTTTCTTTTCTATTATGAATAAAATCTTTAGTCCTGGCATTCATTTCTTTAAACATCAGTTTTTTGAATTATTTTTTTCCTCATTCCAATGGGAGACGTGATTTTGGGGGGCCAAAAGTAATTCAACCCTGAATATAATGTAAATTACTTTGAATTTCTACTTAGTTTTTCTATCATTTACTCCTATCTTGGATTTTCAAGTGCAACGTGAAAAATTTAAATCTTGAAGTGTTGTTACTTTTCCTCTTTGTTGTCTTAACATTATTAACTCATTCTGCACTAACAAAATGACATCTTATTTGGATTGCTGTTATATGCATTAGTAGGCGTAAATCTCTTAGTCTTATCTAGGAGGTGAATTTGATGGTCCTAATATTTTATATTGGCCAAGGAATAAAACAACATTAACAATTAATAAAGTGTTATTTGATATTTAAATAAAGTATAAAGGATCAATTAGTAAGATGATCAATTTGTATATAGGTCAAATAGATAAATTGATTAGCAATTATGTTTTTATCTTAATATATAACTTTTGGTCGTACAAGATTTTACTGTGGATACAAAAATTAAAGTCATGCACATCAAATTTCTCAGATAATTGTCAAGGTATGTTGCATATGATTTGGTGCTTATAAATATCTCACAAAAGCAAAAAGAATATTTGAAAAATAACAAGCACAATGGAGAACTAAAATATATAAAAGTGTTCATTACTAAATCATTCGTGTAAAACATATTTGTGAATATATTATGTATGTAAAGCCTCTTAGATTCAGGCAATATTTGTTTGCAGTAATTTTAAGTTATCTTGCCTCACTTTGCATTTCAACTTTGAGAATTGAGATGTGATGTATGTAGTTGATGGAAAAGATATGAATAAGGAGATTCTCAAGAAAGAATGTATATAGGCATGTTATTGGATTCACTCAATATGTTTTTACATGCATATATATATTCGTTAATGTAGAAAATATGATTAAGTATCAAAGTATGAAATAATCTTTACCTTCATTTTTTTTCCATTTTCTAATTTCTCCCATACTTGGGTAATTAGGTAAGAGGGAGGGAAATTGAGAAGTTAAATCAACAATTATTGTGTGGAAGATTATTATTTCACCGAAAATATGTTTAGATTTTATTTCTTGTACAATGAATAGCTAAATGAACTTGACCCATAAATTTGAGGAGTTTTATTGAATATTTTATTTATAAATATTAATTTGAATAGCTTACATGTCCCAAACATACCACTTAAATTATTAAAAAGACTTACGTAACGTTAAATGTGTGACTAAAAGTGAAATGGCTTTCGAGTTGTTGAGCAAATTTCAATTGTTACTTATATTAACTGCCAAAAGTGCTAGTATTTTATCTTTAGTAATAAATAATTAAATATAATAAATTATGTAACTTTAGATTGATAAAAGTTGATGTCGTTGTAAGAGGTGTTCCTTTCAAGGTAATAATATTTTTTATAGTTTAAAATAAAATAGTAATTTATATTTTAGTTGGTTTATATTACGAACGATATAAGTAGTATAATAATTTGAGATCAATACTTATTCGACAATTACATAAAATTTTTAACTTTATAATTGTAACGCACGGAGGCTGCCTCCTGGATATCACAAGGTGATAAGGACCCACAAGTGAGCCCCAAGCAAGCCCTTGGAATGTATACAAAAACTTAGCTATTAGCGGAAGTAATCTAGTAAAGCATGAAAAGTATTAAAGTTAACTAACAAGGAAAGTCTAGATAAATCTTATAAATAAGCAACAAATCGGGCATAACATGAGAAAATTACTAACAATTTACTCAATGTCTGAAATCTCTAATAAACTAGGGAGAACAACTGGGACAACCTCTAGATAGTCCTCGATAATAACTAAAACGCATAAAGAATATAAGAACAACTATGGTCCTTGACATGTAAGGACTCACCAAGCAATTCAAGATACCTACTCTACTGACCACCAGGCTGGATAAGAAAACCTTTATCTGCTTTTCATAAAAGTATGCATTCAAAATGGATTAGTACATCGAATACGCTGACATGGGAGTTTATACATAAACATGATGAATAATATAAAGCTGGAATGAAAATCCATGCAATGACCCAAACTACTGAAACAAGTGTAAAATATATTTATTTGGGTCAAGACATTAGATTTAGTCTTTTAAAAACTTACTTATGAAGTTGGAAGTTTCTTACAACCGATAGAAACTATGCTATGATCTACGTCGAGTATGGTGTCATAAACCCACATCGAGAAAGGTACAGTATTCTAAACCTATATTGGCAAAGAGGTCACCCTAAGCCTGCCACAGCTAAGACTAAACTTGTAAATTCTAAGCTAAGAATTAAGTTAATTCTGTCGGTGCTAAATAATTCTCTGAGAATATTATGCTCATATTCTTGAAAAATTCCTGAAAGAGACATATCTAAGTACTTGTATCTTATATCATGAATGAGTCAGAGCTCCTACGATTTGTTTTCTTGTTTGTTTTCTGAGTTTGATAAATCATAAACTGAAGGTAAGTAATATTCATGCACTTTCAATGCTAGTTTTAAGGATCTTCTTGGTATAAAAAAAATATCCAATAAGGATTGTGAAAAATAAGTTCAACATGCTAAATTTGTGCAAATAGTGTAATCTATGTGAAAATCATGCTAACAATCTTAAAACAGTTTGATTTTGCACAATTTAAAAGCATGAAACAAAATTCTCAATTAATCACCAAGTGGATCTTCAAACCCTAGAAAGAAAATAACTAGATTTTTTCATAAAAAGATGAACTTTGAAAATGAGTATGAAAAGAATACTCACTTAATACATACTACCTAGTTGGGAAAATTCCTTTGGAGAAAATCTTGAGGAATGATGAGAACTTGAAAAAGCTTAATTTCTATTTTTGTTTCTTGAGAGGAGTTTTTCTTTTCTTCTCTTTTCTGATAGTTTTTAAGTATAAAAGAATAAAGATATTAAGGGTTTGGGTATTTATACTAGAGGTAAATAGGCTATAAACAAAGTCGATTTGGGATTTAAAAGGTATTAAAAGTCCTTAATTTTATATCCTAGAAAAACAGGTTTGAATTTGAACTTATAATGCCTTGAAGATTAATTATAGTTTATAAAATCCTAAATAAAGTGTTGGGTGAGTATTTTAGGTGATTCAAGGTCTTAAGAAGCTCATAACATAAAGTTAAGTTCAAAGCCTTTCCTACCTGCTTAGTTTAGATGTTACTTCGTGCTTGGGTCAATTTTAAACGACCATATCTATTAATATATAAAGAGTTAGTGACCCATGACCTATCCACAGAAAGGAATTTGAGTCTAATTTCCAACGTAATAAACCACATGTCATTTTTGAGTTGGAATTAGAAGTTATGATCATTTTACTAAACACTATTCTGCAGTGAAATGTTCCTTGGTACAAACCATGACTTGTGGTTTTCAGTAGTACGACTTGTGGTTCTCAACAGTATGACTCATGATGTGAGTCATGGTGTATGACCAAAAACTTCTAATTCATTGTGTAATTTCCAAAAAATCCAAACCACGACCTGTACTCCAAACCATTTGAAGCTTGGAAAACCATATTCTTTATCCTCTTATACGAAGCCTTTCACGAGCCATATTTTTGAAGACCACGACTTGTGGAAGGAAAGTCGTGGTTTGGACCCTATTTTCTAGTGATCAAGGCCCACTGTACGACTCAAAAGGGTGTACTCCACGAGTCGTATAGTATTATGCCATGACTAGTGGAGTGATGCCGGTCAATTTTCGTATACGTTTAATGAGGGTTATTTTGGGTAATCTCTTCGATTTTTTGGACTAAAACCATGAGACTTTGGCTTCTAAGCATAACATTATAAATTCCCTAAGCCCTAAATTCATTCATCTTTTGTCTAATTGATCAAAGTAGGAGTTCTTGTTTAAATTCATAAACTATGATTCCTTGAAGTGATAATTTAGTTGATGTTTTTGAGTTAAAATTATGAAGATTTCATGATGATTATTTATTGAAAGTCCTCATGAGTTGGCATATTTTTGTAACTGAAGTAAAAGAAAGAAGAAGCTTTGAGGTAGGAACTGATTATTATTTTAAAGTTTATTCTTGAAACTTGATATGAGAATTGAGGTGTCAGAATTACTTGATTTTTTACACGATTTTGAGTATGAATGTGAAGCATGTCTAAATTGTCTATTTTGGATAATTAAGCTTAAATTGAGGATTTTGATGACGAATTTAGCTTTGTTATAAGCTGAGAGAAAATTTGACTTTGAAAGTATCAAATTGATATCTTTTATGAAGAGTGTTACCCAATCGTGGTTTAAATAATAATTAGAGCCAGTTGGTTCCATTGAGGTTGTTTGATTAGTCTAGAGTGTTGATGTTGTAGTTGACTTATGATTTCATTGAGGGTGTTCCATTAAGTTAAAAGTGTTAGTGTGGCTGTATTTTTAGGGGAGGAGTATTAGAACCAAGGGTGGACATAAGTTCACCGATACCCATAACTCAGTTGCCATTGTAGGGTATTATTTTGGTACCACTCAGTTTTACCTAGAGTTTCTAGTTGAATTCACTAGAAAGAGTGTCTCATTCTGAGTCGGGGTATGAGAGTCCTTACAAACAGGGTAATATATGGATTTATCGCTTTATGCCTTGAGGTATGTCAGTTATATAAATTTCTAGAGAGAAGTTAAAGTTGAATGTTTTTAAAGAAAGAGAGGGAAAGCTCATTTTTAACTAATCCTTTATTTTTTGTTAAAACCATTATTGGACGGAGTTCCCTTTTTCTTTTTTCTACAGGAAAAAATATTCTCTCCGTTAATGAGTTAAGCTGTTTTAGTTGAGTTTATTTGAGATATGAGCTATTTTACCATTTTCATTATAGACTGTTAAACTACTTATTTGAGTTAGCGCTGAAGTTGAGATTTATTATTCATGCATTGTATAACACTTATCGTTATACTATATAGCCTGATTTATACCTGCTCACGTACTCAATACATGTTTTGTATGTTGATTATACTCTTGTTGCATGTGTTTAACCCTATGCAGATATTGCCAACCATCCGAATGTTCGAGGTTGACACTACTTGCATTCCTAGAAGATTAGAAGATTGGTGAGTTCTCATAGCAATCGAGGACAAGCTATGGAGTTATTTTATTTTTTTGATCTAGAGATTGTAATTTAGATTTATTATTTATTATTTTATTTATTAGAGACTAGCTTAGTACACTCTTGTGCTAGCAGTCCATTATTTAACTAGTAGAGGTTTTCAGGCTGAGATTTATTGTGTTTAAGACTTGAGTTTATCTATTTTTTGGTAACTAACAGTTATATGTTTACTAAGTAAGCTGATCATCACAAAATTCTTTGGGTAAATGATCACCAAGACTCAGTATCCAAGTAAAAAAAATGAAAACTTTACAAATCTAATGATTCTCTAGGTCCTTCTTCATTGATCCACTGATGAAGATTTCTTGCACATTCTGCTTCATTAGTTCTCTACCCTCTTACTTAGTTCGCATAAACACTCTAGCATTCCTTTCCAACCATATATGATACACCATGCCTTCCAAAATCATTCTGTTGATTGCAGCTCTGCCATTTCACCTAGACGCATGTATTGTCGCCCAAGCTTTCTCTATTTGCCAACTTTCTGCGAGCCTATTAATACTCAGTCATTGTAGCATTTTGTTCCATATACCCCTTAAGTAGGAACAAGAGAAAACGTAGATGGTCATAGGTTTCATAATTCATCACATAACAGGCATGTTTCCAAAACAATAGTGCCCCAGGACATTAGGCGATCCTTAGTGGCTAGCCTATTCAGTAGAGACAGATGCAAAATAAATGTCCATTTCGGGCAACCAGGATTATTGCAAGTGATTCTTATACAATCAACCTTTGGATAATTACCACCCGTTAAAATATATACAGAATTGATAGAAAACTTGGTCAGTTGTTTCAAGTAGCTGACGTTTAAAGCTATGTTGTCCAAATATTTTTTTGCACTGAAGATCTTTTTCACCATCCAAGAAGCTTGGTCATACTTAGCTTACCAGATATTTCCCTTCTTTATATAATATGTATGCGCCCCATATGACCCAGAGCTTGTCATTTTTAGTAATCAAGTGTCATATCAACTTATATAAAGCATCCCTACTCCACCTGTAAGTCCACACGATTCAGAGCTCCTAAAACTTTAGGATAAACACAGTTTCTCCCAAGCAATTAATGCTTTCTTTGACATGTTAAAACCTCATGTCCACAGATAGTCCCTACAAGAAGCTTCTATACTCTTTATCAATTTTTTTGGCAAGAGAAATATCTGCGACCCATAATTTTGAGTGGCAAATAGGACAATCCTTATTAATTGAATTCTACCAGCCTATGAGAGAAGCTTGAAGTTCACACAAATATTTTGACCAACATTTTATCAATCAATGGTTGGCATTTTTCACGCTCCAAAAATTGGACATGACGGCACCTCCCTCCCTCCCGATAGGTTAGTCGAAAAGTAACAAAATAGGTAAAAGAGAAACTTAACTAGAGAAATCTAAATGCGGAAGTCAATATGATAACATGTAAGTATATAAGTCTACCCTAGAACATATGTCACTATGGAATATAAATACATGTAGTCTGAATATCCATAAAGATTCTTCGCAAATGAAAGACATTATGACATAACTAGAAAGAGAAAATCTACGGCAACTGATGAAAGAGTGACCAACTACCTCTAGATCTTTAAAGCTTGCCTTTCCTAATTAGAAAAGGGAAAATCGCTAAGTTCGAGGCTCGGTACCTACACAAAAGTGCATAAAAGCAAGAGTGAGTACTAGAAAAACGGTACTCAGCAGTGTCCTCGGCTGGCTAACTATAAAAAGAAACAAAAACCCCCGAATCTCCCAACCATTCCTCAAAAAATACTACAACCTGCAAACAATTATATACAACAACCTAACAACAGTTTATAAAGATACAATGAATATGAGAAATTATTTAACTCAACAAATCATGTAATAGGGATGAAAAATCATGAATGTCTGAATCCATCAATAGGCAAAGTCATCAATAGGGCCCTCAATCCCCAAACAACTCATCATAAATGTCATTTCTCAATTCCTCGATAGTATCCAACATCAATCATCATAATCAGGTGTTCGGTCAGGTCCTAGGCTATACCTCTCAAATATACCTATATATACACTAGGTCAGGACTCAACTGTATCATTTCAATAACATGGGCATCCGGTCAGGGCCTCAGCTATGACCTTTTCACCTTATAATCATATCATTAGATAATAGACACCCGGTTAGAGCCTCAGCTATGTCCGTAAAAAATCTCAATCAAGCTCCATGGACAACCAAATCCATATCAACAAATTCGATGATCTCATCAAGGCATAGTTCAAGATTCATAATGAAGATTCATCAATGAATAATCATCAAAATTCAACCATAAGAAGTTTCACAAGATGAAATTTCAATTCAATACATAAAACCCTCTTGGGAAATTTCTTATCAAGAATAGCCTCTTCATTTCAATTTAGCTTACCGGGCATCAATATTTTAAATATAAATATTACTTTTTATTTATCGTGAACCTTTTCATCAACAAGTATATAATTAGAGCTCAAACCTCATTAAAATGTTCTTCGAAAAACATGTTTTGATCCAACAACTTACATTACAATTCAAGTAAATTCGTGGTTCCATAAATCATCAAGTATGCTCGTTTTCTCACTTATTCGTTTTTTAAAATCAACATGATAGATAATAAAAATTTTCCTCGAACCATTCTTATAATCCCAAGTCACAAAAAAATTAGCAAGAAAGTAGAATAATTAGCAAGCAATTGTAAGAAATTTATAGAAAGCCATTAAACCTCAACTTGCGTTAGTTTTGAAGAAAATAGCTACTCAAGACCTTTACCTTTAGAATGGCCTCCAATCGAGAGGAATCTAGTCATACATCTAATAAATACAAGAAATACACACTAATCAACACCCAAAACCAAATAATTAAGGTTTATGTAAAAATAGACCCCGAGACCACAGAGTTAAGATTGAATTTTGACCATTAAATAATGTTACTCATCACTATGGGATGTCAAATATTAAGTTTCATCAAAACCCATTCCATTTCATTGCAAAAATCTCAAGTTTTTCATCATTTTTTAGTTGAACAATTACCCACTATTTTAGGCTTCAAAACCATAAATTTCTACCAAAATTCATGTTAAAGTAACTTATATTTGATGGAAATAGGTTTAGAAAATTTACCTAATTGATTAGCCTTGTAAACCTTATTCTACTATGCCAAAAATGGGGCTTTAGTGTGAGTTTGCATGGGCAAAAAAATGTAAAAAATACATTTTAAACAATTCCTACTGCTAGGTGCTTTACCGTGGTCGTGCTACCTATCCAAAATTGTGCCTGAGTAGGACAAGGTCATTTATCGTGATTGCACTGGAGAGCCGCTATCGTGCCTAAGCAGGACAGGGTCATTTACCACGATTGCGCTGAAGAGCCGCGTTTGCGAGAGACAGTAATTTGGGAAATTACTATGATTACAT
This sequence comes from Withania somnifera, assembly GCA_039654485.1. Classification (NCBI taxonomy): domain Eukaryota; kingdom Viridiplantae; phylum Streptophyta; class Magnoliopsida; order Solanales; family Solanaceae; genus Withania; species Withania somnifera. The sequence goes on along the minus strand of JBDJHY010749686.1, from coordinate 1,570 downwards.
TGGCCTACTATAACTACAAAGGGTAGCTTTTTTGGAACCTACAGAAATTTCTTTAGCCTACCGCTATCGCACTAGTAGCTGTGATACCACCAAGATTAATAGAAAACAACAATGACTCAAGGACTTTACATGTGCCTTCGGGGTTCATTTAAAACCCCATGAAAACAAACTAGATATGCACATATACTAATTTCAACATTTAGGACTCACCATCAAATCACGTATACGAGGTCTCCTTAACCCGATACTCATTAATAGGCCAAAAACTAACTTTTCACCAAAATGGTCAAAACGCTACCGGGACTTGCATGAACCAAGAAGACCCTCATTTTAGGACAAATTCCATTGCCAAATCCAACATAATTATCATATTTACAATCTAAGCACCTAAGACCAAATGTTGACCCAAGACAACCCTTTTACAAATAACTCTACTTTTAGCCCGTCTAAGCGCCCAAACTTACCACAGAAGGTCTAAAATAGAAATAGAGAGTGTAACTTCACCAAAATCGACATTCCAAAGCTGATGGAACTGACAAAATTATAATATGGCGTCCCTAACTGTAGATGAACCTAACAGTTTCATATTTTGAACATAAAAACTCCAAAACTAAGAATTCTCACACTTTGCTACCAAATCTCATCCCACACTTGAAACGACCATGGAACCACACTTAGTTTGATATAACAGGTCTACATGAAGGGCAAAAATAACCTTTAGGGTCATTACAACACCACCCTAAAAACCATGTTCGTCCTTAAACTATAATAACCCTCATGGTCATTTATGACAAATACGTGATGTTTTGCATTTTAGAGCATTTTAGTAGTTTTTCCAAGTCATTTATGACTGACTGGGACTGGTAGTTCGGATCCCTGGCGGTTCGGTGGAGAAATATTTTAAATACTTATTAACTAAATTCAACTTTCTATCAAGACGAGCTCAGAATTAAATTTGATATTTTTGTTAGCTTCAAAATGCCAAAAGAATCAAGATTGAACCAAAGTTCTCGTTTGTAATTTACACTCATTTGTGAATTTTAGTTACGTTTAAAGCCAAAGTTTGAGCTTGAGTGGTATTTTGGTGTTCCGAGTGCCGAATTGGAATTCAGATGCTTTCATCAGCTTTGGAATAATGACTTTAGGCTAGTGGAGGTGTTGCTTTATTTTTCGGACTTCTTGTTGCATTTTCAAGGTGTTGGTGGAAATTTTATAAATTTAAGCCTAAGGTTTAACTTTATCAATATTTTCCTGAAATGACCTCAGATTCCGATTTCAACTGTGTCGTGGAGTACGAAATATCATTTCGGGTGTGTGTGCATAGTTTTATTGCATAAATTACACTCTGAATGCATTTCGAGTGGTGATTTAGAGTAATTCTTCTCTTTGCTTCACTGTCAAAACCTGCAACTAGTACTGGTGAAATTACTCTACGTGATCACGAGTTACTATTTACAATCGTAATTCCTATATAATTTCCTCTATGCAATCGTTATCTAGGTCCATGTGATCACGAAGTATCCTAGATTATTCCTTAAACACGATCGCATTTCCCCTTTACTCGATCGTG
>JBDJHY010749576.1:0-15534 GCA_039654485.1 Withania somnifera | reverse complement strand
GGCATGTGTTCATGTCCCTACTTGTTATTGCCATATGGGTATGGTTTTCCTGCTTTTATTTGATTTTCATGCTTCAATGGGATGGTACTTTTACCATTTTGACCCCAAAATCCATTGTGAGCAAGATGTTTATGATTTACGGGGAACTCCATTCATTGGAGTTTTGGGATAGGGACTCCACTTTCCATACGTATATGGTTATGCAAGGTGTTGAGTTCCGAGTATACCAACAAGTCTTTACTCCATTGATAGTATCGACTACTTGTGCGGGTATACTCGTTGGTCATTGGTATTACCTCTTGCCACACATTATTGTTCATGTCTTGGATTGTTGTGGCCATAGTGGTCTACTAATATTGGATTTGAATGCACCAATATAGTGGTACTATTGTCCGTATAACCTAGGCATCTTTTATGTGCATCATTTGTTTTTGACTAATGGGTTGTATTAACAAGGTGTTACCACATTCCATTTGCTTGAACCTTGTGATAGTACACTTCTTAGTATGGGTGTTACTTCTTTGCTTGCAATTTTGTTCATACATATGTTTGGTCTTGCCAAAGAAGTATTAAGTTTTTGATAGTGTGTCTGTAAGTTGTTACACCATTCATTATGATAATTACTTGTGATGGCATACTTGCTTGTTATTTGGGATACATCTTGACCCTCACTTATGGCCCTAGTTGGCACATGGACCATAGAGGTACATTTTTGATAGTGCTTAATGTGAAAGCTCCAACGGAATGGTTCTTTTACCTATTTGACCCTGACATCCATTATGAGCAATATGCTTTTTCTTGGAGGGACTCTTCCTTCTTTGGGGTATGGTTTAGCTGATTATCTCATGATAGGCCTTGGGACTTGTATCCTTTGATCCTAGATATAAGTTGGATAACATTTGATTGGTTCCATTGCATTCCTTGCTTTTGTACTTCCCCTTGATGGATTAAGACTACTTGCCTAAAGTTGCTTGGGATTGGTGTTATTTGTGCCAACCCTCATTCTAATCCTCAATCTATGAGGAAAGTTTGGTTGTATATTGTCCTTTTCCTTATAGGTCATCTTTTGGATTTGAGGACGAATCCTTTTCAAAAAGGGAAGGATGATAATGCCTGGAAAAGCACCACTCTTGCTAGACCTATATTTCATGGTCTAGTCGTGATTACCCAAGCTATGGATTTGATAGACGCACCAAAGGAAGCTTTAAAGTGCATAATCAGGAGCCAAAGGAGACAAACACGCATTTAGAAGATAGCTTGGGAAACTTTAGAAGATAATTGGAGCTTAATTTGAAGAGGCCCAAAAGTATAGGGGTCAATTTGTCATTGTGGGTCACTTTTTGGCCTAAGTGTAATAATGAAACTTGGACCTCTATAAATAAAGGGTCATTTGAATTGTTTAGGGTCTTTGATCATTTGGAAGAATACATTTCTTTGTAAAAGCCTTTGGCTTACTTAAATTCTTAGCTTGTAGTTAGCGATAGCAATCATAGGTAGTTGTTCATAGTTAATAGGCATCGCGTCGTATCGATTTTGTATTGCTTCGAGAGAGTTTAGGAGTGGGTGTATCTTCTAATTACTTCTCAAACTTGGTTACAAAATTACTCATCGAGTTTTTGCTTTTGTGGGTGTATCAATAGTTTTGATTTGTTGATTGATAATTATAGATTCTTCAATTTCTTCTGGATTCGAAGAATTCACATATCCTTTATTTCCGCATTTTCGGTCAACAATACATATCGAGATCCTCTCGAAACTCAAACTGTATCACATTGTGACCTCCTTTTTTAATCAAGGAATGCACTACCATGTTTTCCTTGCTCGAATGCTATATAATAATGAAGTTGTAGTCCTTTAGTAGCTCAATCCATCTCCACTGCCTCGAATTAAGCTCCCTATTGTTCATAATATACTGAAGAATATGGTGCCTAGTAAAAATATTACAATGAAAACCATACATATAGTTCCTCCAAATCTTAAGAATGAAATCTATTGTCGCCAACTCCAAGTTGTGAGTGCAGTAGTTGATCTGATGATTCTTCAGCCACCTTAAAGAATATGAAATTAGTCAGTTGTGATACATCAGTACACATCCCAAACCAACACGAAATATATCACAATTGGCTAAAAATATCTGGCCCTCTATCAATAATGTTAAGACTGGCGCTGAGGTCAATAAGGCTATAAGCCTGAGAAACTCACCTCACACTCTTTGGACTGCTAGATAGGAACACCCTTCCTAGTCAACCTGGCCAAAGGCATTGATATCAAAGAAAACCCTTCAACATAGCCGCCTGTATTACTTGTTAGCCCAACAAAGCTATAGACTATAGAAGGAGAATTTGGTGTAAGCCAATAACGAACTGCCAAAATATTTTTTGGGTCCACCATAATACCATCCTTAGACACCACGTGTCCTAGGAATGCTATAGATTCCAACCAAAAATTGAACTTTGAGACCTTGTCACAAAGAAAATGCTCTTTCAAAGTTTGGAGCCTAATCCCTAAGTCTTTCTCGTGCTCTTTCTTACTTAACAAGCAAACAAGAATATCATTAATAAATACAATCATAAGGGGTCCAATTAGGGCTTTAGCACCCTGTGCATCAATTCAATAAAAGTTGAAGGGGCATTGGTTAACCCAAAAGACATGATTTAGAACTTATAAAGGCTTTGACGAGTCCTAAAAGTAGTCTTAGGGATGCCCACTACTCTAATCTTCAGTTGATGATACCCTGACCTCGATCAATCTTAGAATACATCGCTCACCCTAAGGCTAGTCAAATTACTCATCAATTCTTGATATCAGGTTTCTATTTTTAACTATCACCTTATTTAGATGTATATAGTCTGTACATATCTTCATTGACCCATCCTTCTTCATAAACAACACAAGAGCCCTCTACCGTGAAACACTCGGCTAGATGAAAACCTTATCTAGATTATCCTAAAGTTGAACCTTCAGCTCCTTCAATTTAATAAGAGTCATACGATATAGAGTGACATAAATATGCCTAGTGGAATAGTCAATATCATGCTCATGTGGGAGGCCAGTTAGGTCGATTGAAAAGACATCCAAGAATTCACAAACAAAAGGAATAGAATCATGAATCGTGAATCGTGAGGAGTATCGGATCTGAAATCACAAATGTAATCTAAGTAATACAGAAATCCTCTTGCCACAAGTCTCCTAGCTTGAAGTTAGGAGATGATCCCTTTCACTGCATAAATCAAAGAACCCTGCCACACAATTGAGGATACACCAGGCATGGATAATGTAATAGTCTTTGCATAACAATCCAATACTACATGATGAGAGGATAACCAATCCATGCCCAATATAATATAAAAATCCAACATATTTAACATTAATAAATTGGTCCAAGTATCAAAACACTAATGTAAATCAAATAGATATCATAACCCGATCAAATACTAAAGAGTATCCTATTGGTATATCAACATACAAAGGTTATGATAATGTCTGACTAGCCAACCCCAAAAAGGTGCAAGTAGGATGACTCATAAGAATAAGTACAATTGGGATCAAATAAGACAGATATTGACCTATGGAACACAAAAATCAAACCTGTAATAATAGCATCCAAGGCCTCTACCTATGGCCTACTTGGAACGACATAAAATTAACAATGAACACTGCCTGAATGACCTTCAATGTGACTACAAGACCTACCACACAAAACTCTACCTTGGGTACATTTACCCTGGGCCCAACCTCTAGAGGTGGCGGAATAGCTCTTAGAGGCTAAGATGACTATGCAACAAGATGAAGCATACGTCATTAAGGACACTCTTTGGAATAATGGCCCATAACTCTTCACTCAAAATGAGGACCTAAAGGTTGCACCCTGGCAAGAACTGCTAGCTGACCCCTAATGCTCACCATATCCTTAAGACCCATAACACCACTTGATGCCTGACCAGAACACTAAGAACTAAAACCTTGTTGTGTTGCCTCTAAAATCTTAAGGGAAGCATGAATGGCCTGCTAGACTGTCAATACTGATACTGCTATTAATAACCTCATCCCCTAGAGAAACATCCACTGAAATAGCCTTGGTGAAGAGGCCTTTTATCACTATGACCCTAGGCCTCACAATGAAAAGCCTTCGATGTCTGAGCATGGTCGACCACAACCCAAAATAAATGATCATCAGATATTAGTAAGGGTATATCCTCATTGAGTCTTCCCCTTAAACTCCATGAAAATTTATGGACTTGATCCTGCTTCGTAGGTATAAACTCAACCCTATTTACAGAAAGCTAATGAAATCTAGCTTCACACTCTAAAACTATCATCAATCGTTGGACGAGAAGCATGAAATCCTTCCTTAGATTCTCTCTCTTGGCCTAGGATACAAACATCTTCATAAAAGTCTCATAGAATAAGGACCAAGTAATTAGAGGTGCCTGAACTGATCTACAAGTCACCTAGGTCCTCCACCACTAATTTGACACCCCTCTCATCTGATCCATAGGGTAGGTGACACTATGTGTCTCTAGAATGCCGAGGTTTCTTAACTTTTCCTCACAATCAGAAATAAACTCATGAGAATTTTCCCTAGAGTGCCTGTGCGCCTCGACGGATCCAAGAAGATCAGTATAATTAGGATATTCTTCACCATATCTAACACAGGGTCCTGCAGTGCAAAATACTAAGCAATAGTATGTATCAGCAAGACTTGATTAGGAAGGAGGGACGTAGCGATAGGCTTACTACCGAACTAGATGCCCTTAGGTGGACATCTAGGCCCCAACCTAAGGTAAACCCCCAAATACTCTAAATAACTATAAAATATGGGCCAAACATCCTATGTGGGCACTGGTGCTAGTATAGATATGCCTAGGGTAACCCTAGGCCTGATTGATGCTGAGGTGGAAATCCTACCGACAGCTGGTTAGAATCCAACACTGGATCTATAACCGGCTTAGTAGGTGCTTCTAAAATCCTATACAGTGCTATATTCCCTATAGGCACTATAGTATGGCCCTTTACTGAAACAGAAGGCTCAACTCAGTCTGAATCTAGTGATCTGTGCCATCTATAGAAGAATAAAGGCAATCAAATGATATTTATAAGAAACCATCTAGGATATAAGTACGATGTAGGATCCAAATAGATGGTTGTGTCCCTAAAATATCACTGTTGCCTCCCAAGGATAGGACACAAACATCTCGACACTACCTTGCAGGCCTCTACTAGAGATTGGTTTTATCACACCAACACCAGTGAAAACCTAAGCATTGATACCAAACTGTAACGACCAAATTTCTCAGGTCATGATGGAATCTACTATCCCTCCTATAGGCAAATGAACCTCGTAACCTAAAGCAACAAGTAACAAGCTACTACAAAAAGTAAAGTTAAACACAAGTAAATAAAGTTGTAATAATAAGAAGAAAATGAAATAAGATATACTGAATAAGGTACTACAGTAAATGAAAACCTCCCAAGATCTTGTATCAATATATACATGAGTCAGTAATAGACACAGTGTATAAAAATACACAATAGTACAATATATGATCCATATCTAAAATATAAAAGAGACAAAGTATAGTCTGAAGATATGCAGGTCATTGGTTGCCAAGAGCTCACCCTTTATCCCCAAATTAGCTATAAAGCATGAACTATAGTATCAACAGTGATGGCTCATACTAGAATCTACACTAAAAAGATACAAAGTGTAGTATGAGTACTAGATGTTGAGGCAACGAATACCTAGTAAGCTTCAAGAGCCCACTGGGTGCATAATAGGTAAAATTACAGTAAATAGAAAAAGTAAGAAAAACAGGTCACGAAAACAAGTAGAAATATTATAGGGAGCTAGATACACAAAACGGAACAAGAAAGGCAGATATCAAGTAAGCACCGCTAGCTATGAAGACAAAACAAGAACTCAGATAAGGAGGAGAGAACATACTCATTGACCTTGAAGCAATAATATAATAATATTAAGGAAGAAGGTAATAAAAACTAATAAGAAAGGCTATAGGATAAAGGGAAGTGGACTGGTAACTCAGTGGTAAGGTTGGGAAAGATAACCTAAGTACAAATAGGCATAGATGAGCCCACTAGATAAGGATAATTAATAAAATAACTATAGCTAACAGCTATAAATACAAGTAATAGTAAATAAGATAAAACCCTTCTAAGACCCCATAGGTTAAGGAGAGTAAAAAAAGACACACTCACCCTTATGAACCCTATATGACTACGAGTTCATACAAAAAACAAGTGTCAGAAAGTAACATAATAATGATGTAATAATTCATGTGTGCTTCTCCTCGGGTACCTGTAGGCCCAATAGATAGGACCCATGTAAGGGCTCACCCCATATATCCATACTTTGTCCTATATACCTCCTTTAGTCGCAATCATAAAAAAGGCAACATCCATAAAGGTGTGTCAACCTTATGCCAATCGATACCGACTCACCAGATCTCATATCTCAATATAACAATATATCAGTACCTCGTATATTGGTTTGCCAACTCAATAAGCATGACATAGTAAGAAAAGGTTGTACTCAGTGCCTGACAAAAACTTAAAATCCTAAGTGTGTGCAATGGAGAAAGTACCCGGTGCCAAGTGTGAAGCCTAGGATAAAACAAGTATAAAGAGAGTAAACTGGGAGCCCGACACTTGGTTGGGTCTAAAATAAGTTCAATTCCCTTATTTATTATTAATTATCAAAATATCCCATATTAACCACTTTTAGTATAGTTTAGCCATTTTAACATAAAAAAGGGCATTCAAGTCCAAAATATCTCAAAAAACAGTGAGAATGAGCACTTTCCTCAAGATGTAAAAACTCATTAACCGCACCTCTCCGGCATACATGCTACATGAATGCATGATACACGATCATTTACTACAACAATCTTATCACCCCAAACATCCTCAGTCTAGAGCTAACAACACAAAAACCATTCCAAACCCATGGGAAAACCCAAAATTCAACCCATGTTAATGTGTTGTAACATATAGAATCACACCTATGACCACCAATGGGTCATAACTAGTTTAAAGGCATCATATTACACCGAATTCCATAGGAAGAGAAGAAGAAAAGATAGAGCAGACAAAGGTCATAGAGCAAATATAAGAAACCCAACCCAATGATACTATTTAGTACAATTATATGCCCTAATCCTAGAGGGAGTAAGCTGAAGCATACTTGTTATTCGAAAAAGATACAACTGTAGCTTAGGAAAACCAACTCGTCTATCCCCACATATCTTCAAATAGGGTAAAAATTAAAAAAAAGATCAACTAGAATTCAATATAGATCTAAAGTGAATTATTTACTAATTTCAAAGCTAAGTCAAAATTCAGGTCCAAAACATGCCGCAAGACCCATTATTCATACCTGAAAACAAAAATCACCATAGAGTCCCTAAAAATACCAAGAACTCATGCTCAAAAAAAGAACAATTAGAGTGAGAATTGGGCTCAAAATTGCCTGAAAAAAAGAGAAAAGTGCAAAATATTGCAAATCAAGGAATTAAAATAAGAATTAATGTACCGAGAATGAGGGGAATATAATCGCCAAGATGAAATATACCTCAAAGTGGACTAACAATCCTAAAAAACAAACTAGTACATAAGAATACACAAAGAATTAATAGATGCCATTAATGGAGGAAAATGCCATGGATGAGGAGAAATTGAAGCAAAAACACTTACCAAAAACGAAGACGTACAATTAGATTCTTGATAAAAAGAATTCACCAGGAATGTTTATATGAATTTCCACTATATTTTAAGGTTTAGTGAGACATTCATGGAATTAACATTTGAACTTTTAAGGTGGCAACAATATACTTCTAGGACTTAGGCTTTGTGATTGCATGTCCAGGTTCCGCGATCGCGAGGGTAGATATTATTGGTCATCGTGATCGTAGTGCTCAAGCTTAGGACCATATATAGTAGTAGGATAGTAGGTCGCGGTTGTGAAAAAAAGTTCCACACTCTGGATAAATGGGAAGGCATACCTTCACTATGGCAATAAGGTTATCACGATCACAATAAATGAACCAAATTTCCTTCGCAATCACAAAGAGCAAATAGGACATGCATTAGTTGCTAAACCAATAGAAAAAACTAGAAAAATATTAAGTCCCCAATCATCCCTTAGAATTGGTTCAGAGTCCACTACATGCAAACAAATAGTACTAACAGATTATAATGACATTCTAGACTCAATGACATACTCAAAATTTTGGTATAAGTTCATTTTGAATAAATTTTGACCCAGTCAAAACTTAAAACCAAAAACATAAAATAAAATACAACTAAGAGCCCTAAATGGGCCCAGACACTTTGAGAAGTGAAAAAGTAGGCTATCTAACCCAAACTTGACATTTTAGAACTAGTGACACAGTTGATTTCTGATATAATGCTCCAATCATTGAATGTTGATAGAAGTCAAATATTCAAATACCAAGCTACTTTTATCTCATCAAACAAGATAAAAATGCACCAAAATCCCCTAGTCTTTGCTAGGGGTCCACCTAGACAAAATTTCATATTCCAGATCTAAAAGAACTGTCAGAATTTAACTCTAAGCTTGTCTTCAAGGAATTTTGACTAAAGTCAATGATTTTCTTAGTTTAGGCTTTAAAGCATTGTAAGTAAGATAACTTTCAATCGAACCACCATGTTACCAAACAATCGGTCCTAGTAGCTTATAAATGACTTGGGTAGCTACTTGAATGCTCTAGAATGCAAGAAAGCATGTAAATCTAGAATTTCCATGAGGATTATTAAATGCCATAAGGAGCCTTGATACTTAACTTTATTTCATTAATACCTTCATGTCATAGCAATTCGGTATACACGTCAACCCTTTCTTTCATATTATCTTTATTCCTATGTTATAGCAATGTCAGTACAGATCTAAGACCTTGATTTCATATCATGAATATTTACATTCCCAAATAACAATAATCCAACATCAATTATAACATCATGAGTAAAAGAAATATGGCATAACAAGAGTAAATTAATCAACTAGCCCCCACATGGATAATCCATTAAATATAATACTAACTCATGAAAATAAAACTTACACATGGGTATAAGCATCAATCAAATATCAATCAACTGCATAACACCGCATTCAGCTATTACGATTACTATACAATAACTCAAGTCAATAGAGCATAAATAAAGCAAGCGTTTGTCATTAATTTTATTCTTTATTTTATCCCCACATGCTTGAATCTAGTTTTTGGGTGAATACTTATCACCTCACCCATACGGATACCTCCAAATATTCCCCATTACTCCCAATTATAAGAAGTTAGCACCTAATAACCTAAGATAATCTGTAAAAGAGTGAAGAACATCCACTAGCCTGAAAAGAGAAGAAAATAATAAAGTGTGGACCTTTCTGTTGTGAAGAGCCTCCTAATCCATGAATATAGTTTAATAATAACTAACAATGACAAAATATGAACAATGACACCCTTATTTCTATTTTTTTAATATGGGTCTAAAACATCCCCTAAAATGTCAAAACCAAAGCATAACAACACATTTGGAAATTTATTAAAAAATCATGTTACCATATTTTGGGGATTTCAAATATGAAATTTCATAAAAAACAAGAAGAAAATTGACTTTCAAAACCCAAAAATTACCAAATCATGGTTTTCCCCAAAAATTCCTTATTTTACATTTTGAAATCCATCAATTTTAATATTAAAATCATGAAATAATCAACAGGTAATGAAGAATTACTAATTAAAAAGCTTACCCATGAATATTTCCTTGAAATCTTTCTTTGAAAATACCCTAATATGAGTTCTCAAGGTTCGAAAATGGAAAATGGGTGAGACAAAATGAGTTAAGTGATTTTATCACTAATGCACTGGAAATCTAACACCTACGTGATCGTAAAGAATGAAATACCATGGTCCCATTTTTTATTATAATGTATTGCATTAATAATACATGAGATTACGATAACCGGGGATTAAGACCTATTGATCGCGGGCTTAGTAACATGATCTGAATGAAAACAAACTTAGGTCTAAGCAATCTTAACTTAAGTCACACGATCTCAATGAGTAAATTCTTTTGACATGATGTAATGACATTTGACGTCACATAATTAACATAGAACCATGAATAATTGCATGTTCTTAGGCAACTATTGGGAGATTCGATATGCTTTGTATGTTTTGTGCAGGTTTAAGTTTAAGTTTGAAAACTTGGAGAAAATTACAGAAGAAGATGGATTTTGAGTATCAAGTGGACGGGCCGTCAAATCCTCGAACGTTCACCCATGTCCTATTGCCCAGAAGGTTTTGCACTATTTGGTTGTTCCATTTATTGTCCAATGATGGACGAACCTTCCAACCTAAGAAGGGTCATCCTTTGGATTTCGTTACAAAAGATATCCACTATTTTTAAAGGATATATAAAGACTACTGAATAAGAAAGAGCCTCCCAACCAGGGACGGTTCCTCCAACTTTGTATTGCCAACAAAGTTCTCCACTATTGTGCCGCTTATGAGGGACAATGGGAAAGGAAGGCTTGCTCAGTCTTGGACGTCTCTTACAAAGTGACGTCCAAACCTGGGTAGAATTTTATCTCCCTTACTAAATTCAAACTTGTAACCTTGCACTATAAATAGGAGGGTTAGGTTTATTTTTAGGGGCATTTTTCAGAGACATATTCTACATATTATTTCTAAAGTTTGTCATCTATATTTCTTTCCTACTACAAATATTAATATTGTGGGGATTTGGCTATAGAGTGATTGGTAATTGATCAACATTTTTGGAAGAAAACTTGATTTGGGTATGATATGTAATGTATTTCATTCTTATTATTGCATGGTTATTATTATGATTGACTCATTATCCAACTCGAGGGTTGTGGATCCATGGTGAAACAAATCTAAGGCTGTGAGTATAAAATGGTTCTTGCATCTAACAAGTTTATCAATACATAATCTTTATATTCTGATTCATTTATAGTGGTTGTAAATACTAAAACATGCGTAGGTTTAATTAATGTGACTATAATGTTAAATCTATGTGTTGAGATTATGACAAAAAATTCGCAGTGTTAACCCTTGTCTAATGATTATTGCTGTAACGAGGATAATAATATAGAGGTTATTAGTATAAAACATTGCACTGATTTACAATTTTAAAAAGTGTAAAAGATATTTGTCTAATATAGGTTGAAAAACACTTAGACGAATACATCATTAATAATAATTGATATACTTACAAAAGATGCATGATCATTAACATTCATAATATGTATATTTGTTGACACCATGGTGAACATAATTCGGAGTTTCCTCATTGTTTGAATTCATTACTAACTACATAAATTGATCTTTGAAATTAAATTTCAAACTACTACTATTGAATCATTCAAACCCCCATTTTTACATTTACGTTTCTTGAAAATAATTGACTACTTGCTAAGCATCCTCTTCAAGTTAAATTTGAAGCCATATTCCTTGAGAGATTTGACGCCAACCTTGTTGGGTTATATATTTGACAACGATAATTTTATACTTCTTTTAGAGGTGTAATTTGGACGTATGTTTCCAGGTAATACGGTTATTAATTAAGTAAAGTGTGAATATTTTAAATTCAGTCTTGTTTCTAAGTTTTACCTTTATTCATTATTTTTGTGCTATTTTAGGTTGAACAATAGTTTATGCCAAATACCTGAAGTTCAAGAATACTATTATTATCATTTGATCCTGAGATGAACATAACATCGAGAAGGATGAATATATAGGATGATAAGTTACACCAAAACCCGATTCAGTTGAACCCGAATGACCCACCTAGGTTCAATAATCCCATCGCAGAAATTCATCCCCAACAAGTGAACAGAAATGATCCAAATGTGAGGAACAATGAAGTATTCGATAAAGATGATGATGTATACTGGGTGGTACTGACACAACAAGAGCTATCATTTTATCTCTTTTAGCACCAGACATAAAATTTAACATCACCAGTACCATTATTCAACTATTAACTATGAAGGGGTTGTTTAGAGGAGTCAATGTTGAAGATCCAAACCTTCACCTAAAGAACTTTACTTCTCTATGTAAATATTATATGTTTTTAGGAATGAATTAGAATTCCATTAGATTAAGGTTGTTCTGTTTATCACTGAATGGAGAAGCAACTATGTGGTTGGATGATTTGCCACAAGATTCTATAGTAAATTAGGCTGAGTTGTAAGAGACCTTCCTAGAAAGTTTTTTCCTCCATCAAAGATATTATTACTTTGCGATGAGATCACAAAATTCATATAGAAGATAAATCTCTATATGAAGTTTGGTTGAGATTCAATAAGAAGATTAAATAGTGTCCAAGTCATGGACTGGGAGACAACATTTTAAAGATACATTCTATAGAGCTTTAAATGCACCTACAAAGTTAGCAGTTGATGGTGTAATTGGTGGATTGTATATTTCAATAAAGTATGCCCAATTGTCCCATGAACTTGACAAAGTGACCAAGAACAATCGAGATAGCATACTAGAGAAGACAATGTGCGTTATAGTGTAAAAGTTGTAGCTATGACGGTAGAGCAACACCGAAGAGAAAAAGTATGGGATAAATACATGGATCACGTAAACATGCAAATTGATTTGATGTCAAAGCAACTTTGGGGGGGCTATGATAAGGTGAAAGCGGTGGCAGCACATGGGAAAGGTAAGTACAAGGATACTGAGTATGAATTCAAAGAAAAAGCTAGGTACTTGCAAATTCACGGGGGGAGGGGGTTTATAAGGGAAATCAAGGTCAGAACTATAACAATTGTTACTATTATAAAAAAAGAGTATCGAGAGTGAGAGAAAAGTAACAAGAGAAATAAGGATGGTTATAAGAAAGACTAGATAGGGCTATATATACCTTTATGAAACCGTGATAGAGATTTAGGTACTTCAAGAATAGAAGAAAGGAGGAATAAGGATGGTTATATGAAAGACTGGATCGGGCTATATATACCTCTAGGAAACTGTGATAGAGATTCAGGTACTTCAAGAATAGAAGAAATACTGGCAATAGTTATTGAGAAAGTGGAATCATCAGACGTAAGTTTTAAAGAAATGAGTAGTAAGATCTCTAGCATTGATCAAATGGTTGATTCGCATACTAGCTCGATCAAGCAATTGGAATTTTTAGTTTGGACAGATGTTGGCCATCTTGAAATAGAAAATCAGGGATGTTACCTAGAGACACTATGCAAAACCCAAGGAATGATGGTAAATACATGGGTATCACTATAAGAAGTGGCGAAGTGTTATAAAAACTATAGCAGATAGTGGAGGAAAAAGAGAAAGTCTAGAATCCAATGCCAAAGCTAAAGTAGGTGATGAAAATGAGGTAGTGAAAGATGATAAAGTAAGTGGAATTGTCAAATTACAAAAACAAGAAAAGTTGGTAATGAAGTGAGCAGATGAGCCAAAACAAGTAACCTGATGCCAAGACCACCACCCGAATTTCCTCATAGGATGAAGAAGAAAGTTGGGGATGGAAAGTTTAGAAAATTCATCTCCATGTTAAAAAAATTATCGGTGAACATTATTTTGATGCAAGCCCTTCAACAAATGCAAGGATATACCAAGTTAATGAAGGACTTGGCCATAAAGAAGAAATCAGTGAGCTTAACATTCATTATTACCATGCTATCTCTTCCAGATCTTTGGTGTATAAAAGAGAAGATCTAGGGGCATTCACCATCCCATGCACTATTGGATCTTTCAATTTTCATAGAGCTCACTATGATCTTAGAGCAAGTAGAAACTTGATGCCATAAACTATCTATGAGAAGTTAGGCTTGGGAGCCTCCAAATCGACTACAATGTATCTATTAATGGTGGATAACAGATCAATCAAGAAGATAGAAGGTATTCTGAGTGATGTACTTGCAAAAGTGGCTAATTTCATATTCCTTACAGCTTTTGTCATCTTGGATAGTGAAGTTGACTTCGAAGTGCCTATCATTTTGGGCAAACCTTCTTGGCAACAGGGAGAGCCCTGGTTGATATAGAATGCGGTAAGATAAAGTTTAGGCTTAATAATGACTAGGTTTTCTTCAAAGTATGAAAAGCAATAAAGCAACCTAAGGACATGAGTGTGGTATCTGTGATAGATATCGATTTTGATGAAGTGCTAGAGGTGCAAATTGAAGAGAGGCTAACAGTTGAGCCTTTCTCTATAGTAGTCATAAACTTCGATGGTGAGAGGATAGATGGTTATGTAGAGACCGTGAGTGAATTAACTGGAGTTAGGTCTTATTATTATGAACCAAAAAATCTAGATTTGGATCTACAGAATATGCCCACTCCACCAGCAAAGCCATCGCTATAAGAGCCCCTAGTTTTGGAGCTTAAGGTACTTCCAAGCCATCTCAGATATGCATTCCTGGGAGTATACCACACCCTTCCAGTCATCATCTTTGTGCATCCTGCATACTTGCAAGTTAAGGTATTAGTGTCAGTGTTGACAAAGTTCAAAAAAGCTATTAGATGGACTATCACGGACATCATAGGTATCCCATATGGGATATGCACACATCGTTTTAATCTCGAGGAAGATTGTGTTCCCAAAAGAGAACATCAAAGGAGATAAAATTAACCAATGCATGAAGTTATTAAGAAGGAGATTGTCTAATGGTTGAATAATAATGTTGTCTACTCGATTGCAACTAGTAGGTGGGTGAGTCTGACGCAATATGTACCAAAGAAAATTCATGTTACACCAAATGAATTGATCCCACTAAGGCCGGTGATGTATTGGAGAATTTGTATGGATTATAGAATGTTGAATGCTTGTACTCGAAGAGGTCACTTTCCAATGTCGTTTATAGACCAAATTCTCGATAGGATTACAGGAAGAGGTTGATCCTATTTCTGAGATGATTACTATGGATATACCCAAATCTCCATATACCAAGAGAATAAAACCTTTACATTCCCCTATGGTATATTCTCCTTCAAGCGCATATCATTTGGATTATGTAATGTACTAGCTACATTCTAAAGATGCATGATGTCAATATTCTTGGATATGGTTGAAGACTCTCAAGAGGTCTTCATAGATGATTTCTCGGATATTGGGGATACATTTGAAGCTTGCATGAAAAATTTGAGTAAAACATTACAGATATGTATAGATGCCAATCTTGTGCTTAACTTGGAAACATGCTATTTTATGGTTAAGGATGGTATTGTACTTGACCACAAGGTTGATAAGAAAAGCTGGAAGTGATTGAGAAGTTTCCACCTTTAATTTTTTAAAGGGTGTGAGAAGCTTTCTAGTACATGTTGGGTTTAATAGGAGGTTTATACAAGACTTCTCAAAAGTTGTAAATCCTTTATGAAAACTTCTTGAGAAAGATGTGAAGTATTTGTTTGGTGAGCAAACCATATGCAATCCTACGCACCCTTTCTGCCTCAGTAGGCATAAACTCTACCCCATACACTGACAACTGATGAAATCTGGCCTCATACT
>JBDJHY010749575.1:0-25811 GCA_039654485.1 Withania somnifera | reverse complement strand
AATCTATTTTTCTATTTTCTACTTATTTTTCAAGAAAGTAAAACTTACTGCGAGTTCCTCCATTTGAAACTGTTAAAAATCAATTATAACAAAGATATTAACAATACATGCATGTACAACATTTTTGATTACTAGTTATTTTAACCAAAGGTTGTTAATTCATCATGGTTCCCACAACCCTAGTTGTGGTGGTTTTAGCCACTCATGATCATGATAATAACATTAAGAATCTCATAAGAGTTCTTAATAAAAGTACTTACAATCACAAGTGGTAAAATCGAGGAATAATGGAATGAAATAACGTCTCTAAAAATAATCAAGAGCCAAATAATCAAGAACAATGTAAAGTGGTCTTTCAAAGCTCTCAAAATACTCAAAATAATCTCAGAGTGAAAAATCCTAAAACCAAAAACTAAGTAATGTATTTATAGAGCAAATAAAACCTGGCCTAGTCAAACTAGAAAACAGTGTTAATGACCATACCACGAGTCCTGGAGTAGTGAACCACGACTAGTCAACTTCATTTCTCATATATTTTAGTTTCATCAGTAACCCACGAGTCTTTGAATGAATCACGGTATTCAATAATACAACTCATATAACCCTCTCGTAGCCTGGAACCTTAAGCTCAAAAATATTAGGACACCTTTCATAACTGATTAGTACAAATCGTGCACTTATGTATTACGAGTCATGAAAGGATCTTGTGATCCTCGGACAGACCTTAAAAATTTTTTCTCCATCACTAAGACTAAACATCATGATCAATACTTCACCCATCCACAAGATGTAGTGTTAATCGTGGTTTAGCATTTGAACTTGCTCAATTTTTGCCAACCCAGTACGATGCATATTATGACTTATACTCTTTCACATCACGTATTGTGCTACCTAGTCATGGTCTCATGGCTAAACATCAACCATTTCTATCTCATCATTATGATACCAAGTATGGGTTGTGATTGGCCATAGAAGGGCTCGTAGTCTATTTCGTGCAAACCCAGCTGAGCTATTCATCCTTCTGCCTGTTTAGTACAGACTGTATCACGAGTCATGGTGATCAACTCCATGACTTGTACTCTTTCACATGGCTCAGGACTTGGGCTAATTTTAACTAGTTTCTTATGTAGCTCCGACTTTGGCTCCGAACACTGTTTTCTGTAAAATTAACACAAAAGCACATCATATCCACATAAACACGCTTAAGAATAATAAACTCCTCATTTTAATCATCGAAAGTGTTGTAAACTCATGGAACATCATCTCTTCTAAGTAAATACTTAAGTGATCGTTTGTTGGTTGTTCCTGTTGAGGGAATAACCATTAAGGATAATCTCAAGTATAAGAAAGTGCCAGTTCAGATTCTAGATTGGCAAGTTTGCAGACTTTGGAACAAAGAAATGGATATATTTAAGGTTTTGCGGAGAAATCAAATAGCTGAGGGTGCTACATGGAAGGAAAAGGAAGATATGATGAAAAAATAGCCTCATCTTTTCCCTTCCAACTCCGGATAGGCGTAAGGTAGCCAACTCTGAAATTTCAACTTTTCCTTCCAATTTTATGCCATGCACTAGTACCCGTAATTTTAAGTAAGTCCTGTTCATGGATTCATGTCAAATCAAGCCATACTTAGTTTTAGCTAAATTTTTCTTATGTTTCATGAAAATTCCTACCTAACCTTGCCATTTCAGCTTTAAGCTTTACTAAATTTATCATTCGATGACGAATGATCTTAAGAGGGAGATATTACAACATCTTGAAAACCACAGTAACACATTCCTAAGGCTAAAAAAGATGTTGGGAATATTTCAATGAAGTATAGAACTGATTGACTCCCCCGAAAATTTCCACAGACCATAGACCAGTTCCACTGATTATAGACCAGTTTTATGAACCGAGGAACCTACCATTGTTCTTTTCCAGTGAAGGGCTTTCACTGCCACCCATCTATGGACCATACTATAGTCTATCATCCTCATCCACGGACGGTGAAAGGTCTTGTGGAACTCATCCCCAGTCAAAGGGATTTCACAAACTGTTCCATGACCTGTGCAGGCTTTTCATGGAATGTGGATGGATCATGAAACCATTTCAATGTGTGAAGAATGGGGGGAATATTTCCATGGACTATTTCATGGACTGTGGGACCAAACTAGAATTCGTGGAGTGATCCGTAGAAGGGCCCCAAGTCTTTTCTTAACCTATTTTTCCCAGAGTTGTTTTGGACGTTTAATATTCTTAAACCACTAATTCCATGTCAATTTTATCTTAATTACCCTTAGTATAAATATCCAAAACCCTAATTTCTTTATTCTTTATTCTTTATACACTTAGCAAAAATATTAGACTCAAGGAGAACAAAAACTACGTTCCAGATTGTCAAGCTAGGGTTTCAAGTCTTAGCTTTCTCTAAGGTTTTGTTCTAGGGAATTGTTCCCAATCAGGGAAAAGTGTATTCAGTGAGAATTTCTTTAATTCTCACACCTAAAACCTCACTTTTTATAATTGTTTGCGATTTCACAAATCTAGGGTTAATACTCAAAGTTTATGAATTTGATTTATGTTGTCCCCATAATCTCAATTATGCAAGAACTACCGATTTAATGATTATTAGAAAGATTCTCACTTGATTATGATATCTTCATAATTAGCATTATCACTTTGTAAATTCAAGGTTTATAAAGCAATTTTTGTGCTTTTATTCCAAAAACATCCTTAGAATTAACTATGAAATCTGCATGATTTTTCTACACATATATCATATGAATTATGAAGAATCAAACATGATATGCAATACAAGAATTAAGAAGCTCCATATCAATTATGATTAAGTTTTGGAATCCAGATATACTCATTTTAAGAACCTTTCTATGAATATGAGCACATGTATTTTTGGGAGGATTATCTAGCATGAGGGAATTGGCTCACCCCATCAGTGAAGGTTGTAGTTATTCCAAAACTATGTGGTCAGCAAAGGTTAAATATGATTATCTAGTGAAAGATCCATAGCTTAGAATTAAAAATTTAATCCTAGTCGTGGCGATTAAGGCGACTCTTTTCCAATATGGGTTATAAGATATTGGACCTTTTTCAGTTTGCGTTTATGACATCGGATTCTACGTAGATCATATCGTAGTTTCTGTCGATTAGAAGAAAATCCCAACCTCATGACTAAGTCTTTTAAGTATAAACTAAATGCATTGGCCTTAGCTGATTTGTATTTATGATTTCATAACAAGAAACAAGATTTGTACTTTCCATCTTACTAAATTGTTTAAGTCATTGAAAATATTTTTATTCCAGTCTTATATTATTTATCATGTTTTATACATAGAATCTCGAACCAGTTTATTCGATGTTCTAACCCGTTTTCGCTGCATGTATCATTATGTAGATATAGGTATTCCTACTCAGCTATGAGGTTAGTAGAAAGGACATTTATTGAACAGCTTGGTCAGTCCTCAATGGTTGGGAACTAGAGTTGTTCTTTTTCTTTGATTGTCTTTTCTTTTATTATATGTTGAGGACCTCCTAAGGGTTTGTCTCATTGGTTCGCCTTTGTTTCTTAGATTGTTTTGGATATAGAGTCATATGTTACTAGTTAGGTTTCACATTTTGCAAATTGTGGCCAACTCATATTTTATTCAGGCTCTCATTATTACATATGAGTTCTCTTTTTTTTTCTTCTTTTAGTTAATCTTCTGTTGTATACTTATGCATATGAACAGGTTCACATGCCAAGGGCTTTCTTGGGGATCAGTTAAGGGTCCTTAGCTTTATGGAATGTAGGAACAGTAGCTTGGTTATTAACACGGGAAGTAACCGCCTAGGCCAATAATTGTATTGCATCTCTGAATTTTGTGGTGATGACTTGCTCAGGTTGGGCTGCAGGAGCTGGTTGGGTTGCATTCTTAGCAGGACAACTAGGAGCCTTTTTAGCCATGGCACTACGAATAGGTTGTCTATGAGGAAGCATGATTATCAAGAAGAATAGGGCATGTATTAGTAGAAGTTTTGAATTAGACTCCATAGCATCATAAAAGACATGAAGAAAGTGAGATTGTTTCCTAAATATTTTGTAGCCTATCCATTATAAGTGTGGGACACAACATACCCATAGGATTTGATACCAATTTTGTAGCACCGCATGGCGTCCAAGGGGTAGCCTCAACATTGTATCATGGGGAGTATTTTGATTCAGAGATTTAAGGGCGAGCTCTTGGTGTTCAAGGTTGATCTGTTTACCTCAACTGTGAACTTGACTTATTTTGAATCTTTAGATAATGTCTATTCATACATTTTTATTTTTGTTCCAACGGTATCCTCGACGTTACAACCTTGTATCGTGTGGAATATTTTGGACTCAAAGATTTCATAATGAGATCTTGGTGTTCAGGGTTGATTTGTTTCCCTCGGCTGTGAGCTTGACTTATTTTGAATCTTCAAAGGCAGTCCTTTCATATATTTTTATTTTTTTATATCTTTTACATTCTCTATATACTACAAATTCTTTTTAAACCAGCTGATACTAGGTTATGGCATTGGGTGATTTCATTACTATTGTCTATATTTATCATATTTCCCATTTCAGTTGTTCTCATTTTTCTTTTCTTATTTTTACCCATTACTTGTTGTTCTGGGCTAGATAAATTGGCTTATCTATAAGAGGATAGTAGTATTTGCCATTATGACTTGAATTATTGGATTGTGATAGTTTGATATAGGAGCCCAGGTTCTTCGATTCTGTTAGTACTAGAGAAAGTATCTAGTAGAGTCCTGTAGATCAGTATGCTGATGTTTGTGTCCTATCTTCGAGAGGCTACCAGGCATTTTTAGGAAACTTCACTTCTTGATTATTGCTCATGCACTATTATTCCTATCGATTTTATAAAAAATCTCACTTGGTTTCACTCCTATACAGATGGTTAGGATGAGGTCTTCGGCATATGAGGGTAGGACTTCTGCACCTCTAGTTTGTGCTAGCTAGGGACTGGGGTAGAGAAACACTTTGTGGTCAAGGACTTCTGACTAAACCTATTAGATAGCTTGATTTTGAGCTTGAGCCTGCTGTTAAACCACAACAGGTACCAACAAATTTGCCTCCCCATCCGCTGGTGGTCAAAAGCTATATTTAGGCCCCATCGAGAGCAAATATTCTTTGGATTTATGGGATGTTATTGTCCAGTTGCTTGATATTTTAGGAGTATAGACTTCATATGGGACCAAACTTCAGCTCGGGGATACCTATGACTTCATTATCAGTTGCTAGAAGAGGTTGCATAACATCAACTTGGGTGAAGCCATATGGATTTTCTTACTCTATTTTCATCCAAATGGTCCAATGAAGCAGTGGTTGAGAGCTTACAAGAGTTACAAACTAGCTTATTCTCTACCCATGACCTTGGCCTAATTTTTTTGAGGCTTTTTTGGCCAAGTAGATAATCCATAGTATGTAGGAGTGGGTCAGGAATGTGTTTAGAGATCTCCACTAGGGTTCGATGACCATTTCTAAGTATGGGACCCAGTTTCACGTGTTATCCATCATGGAGTCGAGCATGAGCGGGTCCATCGATTTGTTAGAGGGTTAATGTTTTAGCTCCACATAGCTATAAAATAGATGGTATATGATGTTAGATCATTCTTAAAGGTGGAATACAATGCTTGCACCATTGAGATCTTAAATTGCGAGGTCCATGACGGCAGCGGTAAGAGGACCCACCACTAGGGTAGATTTAACATGTCCTGATCTGGTGGTAGAGGTTTTATGGATAGAGGTCCATAGTAGAATAAATAACATTACCATACTTATCCCAGCCAGCCCATACAAGAAAAATTTTAGACTTCAGAAATATGGAAGATGGGTTATGATAGTCAGAGTTCTAGAAACCATCGTGTGGTGCTCATTTTGGGTTTTGGGTTTCAATGCCTTAGCGACAATGTATGGTCAACCAACAGAACTTATTGAGGCAGGGTGCTAGGAGTGTAGGGAGGTAGGTTTCTATTCGAGAGACTGTCCTCGACGTCAGACAGTTCCATAGTCAGCTCAGGAAACTTAATCTCTACAGGCAACAACACTAACATATAAAGGTGGCTTTCAGAGTAGAAAAGTTTCTCACAGAGGTGCCTATCCTGGTAAGGTAAGTGGTCATTTAGGCAATAATATCAATGGTGGATGCCATCATCCACCCCAACAACTATCTATTTACAATAAATATACTCTACATAGGCCCAATCCAAGGAAAAGTTATCCATATCCTACCTGGACGCCAACAACAATAGCTAGAATGTAAGTAGGAAGCCACAACTCTATGATGAAGCCCATACTAGCTAGAAACTATCAAATTCATAACACACAAATCAAAATAAGAAGAACGAGACCCTATCTCTATATAAAAGCTAGGGTTAAAATTTAAATTACAAGCAAGCTTGTGGAGCCTGCAATTAAAAAAAGAACTAAAATTATTGGGAGATAGGCCTCTGCTCATGAAACATGTGGTTCAAGTTTCAGCTCAATTGGACCTTAAATGGATCCTTAATTAGACAAAAAACATTTTGTGATCAAGAAAAAAAATAAAGAGATAGAAACAAATTTAAAGAAGAACGAACTTGAAATCGAAGGAATAAACACCCACAATTCCTTCCCCAATGCTCCAAGAACAAACCCCAAAAATACACCACAATTACAACTTCAAAAGAGCTCAATAGAATATTTCTTTTGAAGAAAACAAGTGAGAAATCAAGTTAAACACGATAGGAATGGCCTTATATAGGCCTGGGCGCAGGTCTTGGCGAACGCAGAGGGTATACTAGATTGGACCATGGTGATCATGTCCTGGTCCATCATAAATGCAACATAGACCGATAGGGTCTGAGTCCCCATAGTTTACCACAATCACATCCACCCCATTGCTATCACGAAGAATAATTACCTCGTTCATTGCGAATGAGTCCAGGGCATCATAAATGTGAAGAACAAACTTTAGTAGTCATTGCAAATGCTACCCTATTGTTGTGAACATGAAGAACAAACTAGGTTTGCATCTTTGACAACAAATTTTGTTTTTACTAACTTTCAGAACCTCCCTTGAAGTCCTCGGAATAGGTTTGAATTTTGATAAACATAAGCCAAATATGCCAAAAACTTAGAAACAATATTCCAGACACAATGAAGTTAATGAAGCAACCATTGAAGGTCATTTTATGAAAATGTTGACAACACCAAGGGCTTAAATAAACTAAAAGGCCAATCGAACCTCTAAATTAAGTCGATTGCTTTGGGAAGCATACCCGTAACTCTACCAGCCCAAGTTCAACATTCTGGAGCTAATGAAAGTGTCATATTCTGATTTGATGCTTCGATCTTTCAAAACTGACCCAAGTCAAGATTTCACTCCAAATGAACTGAATTTTTCAAAAATCGACTCAAAATGCAACTAAAATCCATGGGACCTAAAATAAAAAGGTCCTACTAGACTAAATGCCAATATTTAGTTCAAAACAAAGGTCTAAACCAAAGGTCCTACTTTCTATTTCAAGATCATTTTTTAAGAATTCACACTCAAGTTCCACTATTCTAAAGTTAAAACTTCAAAATAGGAAAACTGATATAACGAGCAACAGAACTGTCAGGGAACCAAACTACTGGTCCTATAAAGTTATAAATGACTTGGGGCACCTGTTGGATAGGTCTAAATATATATGCATAAAAGGAAAAAAATGACCAAGGGGATCATTATAGGGCAATTGAAGTATGAAACTAGTATCGATAAATTATCGAACTATTTTTACAACTAACATCATGTTACAAAAAAGGTAAATATAATTTGAGTCCAGACTTAGCATAGGCCAAATACAATTAGTATCATAGTATATTACAGGAAAAAACCACATGACATGATAAACATCAACCATCAATTATAATAATCCATAACTATAGTTTTAAATAATACATTGTACATTAGTTGTAGCAATATTTAAGCAAAATACATCTGTTAACCACTGCAAAATTGTGGCTAAATGACATATAAATTGTGACTAACTTCATCGCTGCATTTGTATTTTAGAGTACATATACAAATGCAATTTATATGGCGAGAGACATTTGTATATATACATTGAAATACAAATATATGTGGCTACAAAATATAATATCTAATAATTGTTAAGAAAATCTTAGCCTTTGACTAAATTTTATCATTTTTCTCTATATTGTATATTTTATTTTGGTACATGAACATTTAAATATATTGCATTATTTTTTGTTATTTCATAAAGCCACATAATACTCATCTGAAGAATAAACCTACAATAATATAAAGTACAAAGAATGTTCGAGATAGAGTTGTTATAAAAAGGGTAGGGTGAAAAGGAAAAATAAGATTATTAAATAATAAGTAAAGACAAATAAGATGAGACACAAATAAAGTAATAATGCAACTAAATTAAATAAATCATTACATCAAATGATATTTTACATTATTAAGTCTCAAGTAATCTTATAATATGATACAATAAAAATGTAATGCTCCGAGACTATCCCCGTATGTTACATGGTGCTAAGGACTTACACGTGAGCCCCGAGCAAGTATTTTGGCATGTGAACCTGTTAATAATCATAAGTATATAGCAAAAGATTAACTAGAAAAGAATAAGAGAGAACTAAGATGTTATGGTGATAGTGTGACTAATTTATGAATTTTCCATAAAACGGGAAATAAGAAACATAAACTAGAATCTGAGACTCTATGCCAAAAACTATCTAAATAACTAAGGCAAACTTCTGAGACAAAACCATCATAAAGTTCTCAATATGACATAAAAGAAAAGACAACATAAATAATGAACAACTCTAGTCCCTGGATAGTGAGGATTCACCAAGCTGTCAGATGGATGTCTTATCTATTGACCTTGTTATTAAAAGGAAAAATCTGTATATGCATCACATAATAACATATAACCCAAATAGGTCAGTAGTATCAAATATAATGGTACATGAGTATATGCAATAAACATGAGAAACTATCATAAAGTTGGGAATGAAAATCTATGCGATGATCCAAATAGTTTAGTAAGCTGAAAAGTACAAACCTTGTTTCTTGTTCTGAAATTATAAATAAAAATCATGTCAGTTCAGGTTAAAGCATTTATTTTTAGTCTTTAAATTTATATTATAAGCTGGGAGTTTTTAATAATTAACATAAACTATGAATGAGTTATGTAGAGTCCGGTGATCTTGACCCACACCAAAAAGGGTCTATTATTCTGACCCCATATTGGAAAAAAGGCCGCCTTAAACTCGCCATGGCTAGGACTAAGCTATAATGTCTAAGTTAAGAATCCTTAGCTATATAGTAATAATTTATCTGCACTGGAAATAGAGTTTTTGACTAAATACAACCTCACTGATGGTTTGAGCTAATCCTCTCGGTGGTGAATAATATTCCTAAAACACCATGCTCATATTCTTGAAAAATTTCTGAAAAGGACATATCTGAATGCTTGTATCTTAAATCACAAATGAGTCGTAGCTCCTTAGTTTTCTTATATTTTCTTTTTTTTTGAGTTTCATAAATCATATACTGAAAGTAAGTCATGTTCATGCACTTTCAACACTAGTTTCAAGGATATTCTTGGAATAAAAGAATAAAATTCTCATAAATCTTGAAGGTTAAGTCTTGGATAATTATGTGCAAAATCATGTAAATCATGAGAGAACAAATCTATGAGTTATAAAACATATAATTCTTGCATAATTGAAATCATGGGATCAATGTAAGCATCATTCATGAATTTCGGGTTGCAAACCCTAGATCAACAAGAATCATAATTTATCAAAAACTAAAATGTTATAGACATGAGAATAAAAGGAACTCTCACTGAATATCCTTGTACCTGTACTAGAGTGAAATCTCTATGTGAATTTTTGAAGGAGCTTGAAGACTTGAAATCCTAGGATGAAAGCTTGAATTTTTGTTTTTATCTTTTTTTTTTTTCAGAAGTTTCTAGGTGTAGAATAAACTAAGGAAACAAGATTTTGATATTTATATTAGTGGTGAAGTAGGGATAAAAGAGACTTAAAATGTCTAAATACATACTCTGTGGTCATGTAAAAGGTCTAAAATTCCCCTGAAGGACATTTAGAAGTTGGAATAAATTTACTAACATAGAAAGCCACGAGTCACCTACGAGTCGTATGTAGGGACCACAACTTGTGTTTCCATTCGTGGAATCAAAGAGGGGTTTATTTGAGATTTTTGGTAACCTTCTACCAGATTTTCACGAGTCTAGTTATGAAGCATAGGTTGGAGGTACAATTCGTAAATCCATTTGTAGGTACTTGGACATAATCTAATTTTTTGGAATTTCACTTTAGTGCATAACCTAGTAAAATCCCCATAACCTTTTACTTCGACCTCGAAATGACACGTGATCTATTGCATTAAAAACTAGAATCAAAGATCTTTCTGTATATAGGTTATCAGGTTCACAACTCTTTATATATTAGAAGACATTGTTGTTGAAAGTTGATCTATGCATGAAATGACATAAAAAACTAGGCTGGTAAAAAACCTTGAACTTAACTTTGTGCTAGGAGTTTCTTATGATATCGAATCACATAAAACACTACTTCCACACATTAGAAATGAGTTTTATAACCAAGGATAAGTGGTAATTCATAGGACTCAGACTTAAGAACGTACATAGGATGGTTTAAACTCTAGCTCAAATTTTTGAGGTGTTACTTTATCTCCTCCTTGATATAATTCGTCCTCGAACAGAGGCTAAAATTGAGTTTGGAGTGAATTTAAGTGCTAAACTGACTATTTGAATACTGAGTTGACTTACAACATGAAACTGATTTAGCTAACTGAACAAAGTATAACTGAATGCATGTACTATAAATACAAGAGATAAGACTAATAAAAGCTGATATGAAGAATGAATCTGCACTGAGGAAGCTGCATAGATAGGATGGAATATCTCAAACTGAAATATAAGATAACCTGATTATTGATACCGACTAACCGACTGAACTGAACATGAATCATGATATTTACTAACTTGACTGGACCACACTAACCATGGATATACTACTAACTGAGTTGAAATGAATGCTCGGGCTTAACTAAATTATTTTACCATGAACTCACAGAATAAGACATGAATACTTTTAATGGGTCTTGTGTAATGCTATAGGTTGCTTGCACCTAACAAGGAAACAATAGTTGAACGAAGAGGTTGATTACCTTAAAATAAACTGGATGCTTATAACACGAATACACATTATGGGATATTAGAACTTTTTCATAACTATTATAGTCGCACCAACTGGATATATCATGGCGAGGAATTAATGTTAAATTGGGAACAAGTATCTGAGTTGAACTAAAACTGAACATGCTATTTTTGGTATATTTGGAGCTACACTTACCAATTGAACTGTATTGTCATGAAAGGCTCTATATAGCTATGAAAGAGTATATTAGCAGAGATTAAGCTACGAGGGAAAGAAATTTATCAAAGATTATCTGAAGGCATGAGCTTACATGGACCTTCTAGATAAGATCTACTAGCATCTTATCTATCTGATCTAGGCCCATAAAGTAGGGAAGGCATAGGCTTGGAAATAAAATCTAAAGTTGTTTGACATGAAACATACCTACTAATGGTTTGAAAGAAGGATAGGGCTACTCTGGATTTAACATTTCCACATACAATCTCTAACTTAGCTATCATCTTTCAACTACACTTTGTCCTCTAAAATGCTCTGCTCAAACCTCATAACATAGACATAAGGGTATCAATATTTAAAAAAATTTAAAGCTAACCATATGCTCTTATTTCATTCAATCTTAATTTCAAGGTACAAAGTGCTACCTTCAAGGTGATCATGCTAGTCTAAGATACAAGAATAGATATTCCACGCCCATACAAACATTACTTATTCTCATCCCAAAAGGCCCATCAACCTTCAACTCCAAATCAAAGAGTCACTAACCACACATTGCAATCATTCACACATTCATTCACACCATATTTAATCCTATTATTTTACTCAGTTCATGGATTCCTAAAGGTTAAAACTAAACAATCTCAGGATCTTCTTAAAATCAAGGAAATTAATAGCTCTACGCATTTATTACAAGAACACTCAACATATCAGGTGACAAAGGCACACCAAAACTATTACTAACTGAGTGTACACTACCTCCCATCTTAGCTTCTATTAGGACTCTTCTTCCATTACTATCTAACTACTATGAGTATTAACTACAAAAATTACGGACCAAGGATTAACTCTGGAACACTTACACAAGGTGTCATGACTTTTCCTACAAGTCATAGGTAGGATCACGACTCATAACTCTAGGTCATGGATTCTTAGACAAAAAGTTGATGTTCTAGAAGGTACGTATGAATCGAACTACAAGTCAGGGGTCCATGCTACGACTTGTGGAGCCACTCGTGGTCTATTGGAAAGGTTACTAGAAAATCTTGCATTATTTGTGTCATGAGTGGGAGTTATGACTCTTAAATCCCTTCTATGACTTGTGAGACCTATCATAGTCTAAAGGTATAAAATTTTAGGATTGTTTTTATGTACAAAAGTTTCACTACACGACTCGTGGAGACTAGTTACGAGTCGATGAAAATTTTAATTTGTTAAGTTCAAAATCAGAGTTTGCATACTAATCCAAGTACAGGGTGTTACTCATACATTGAATAACTGGACATCACTATAGGAAAAAAGGTAAAATCATTAATGCACTCTCAACACTCAAGATTGGGTTTGAAACTAGAGTCATGAAATAGATTGAATAGTTGAAATATAACAAAAAAAAGGATTTATGAATTACTCTAGGAACTCTATACCTGACATCATAAGCTGACCAGATATATGCATCATGAGCAAGACTATTAGGCTGCCTGAAATAATTGCTTTTTATTCTAGAAACTAAAGATAAATGTAAGCCTTCATAAGTTGTAAGAACACGGGCATGACACAAACTTTTATCTCTAACTGAGGTATAAGAAGCATAAAAAGGGGCATGAATGGCTCATCATCAGATCATATCTCTACAATGGCACTTCTTACTTCAGGGACACAACACTTGACTAGTTTTTTATCTCAACATCTCCCCGTTATGAAAAAACTAGAAGTTATAAGTTTGGGGACTCCCTCTCCCTCTCTAAATTGAGACACAACCAACTACTCTGCAAAGTCATCAACTCATTAGATATCTGAATACCAATTTCCCTCTTTTAGAATTACAACCATTTACACTTAGATTCTTTCTAGGACTTCCCTCTTAAATAACTTCTTAACTACTTCTTGGACTTAAAGGCTAACACCGAAAAGTTAACACTCTCTCTATCATACTAACATCATACATTCAAGTCTTTATCCACCTTGATACTACAATACTTCACACTAGAATAGACATTTAGAGTTCAAACCTATCATTCAATACTAACCACATATAACATATAACTTCTCATCACTACCCAGACTTATAACTGCTAACTCACCACTTAAGGTAATACTAGCCCCTTGAGAGTCAACAATAGCATAACCAAATCTCAAACACCCAGTCTACCAGATTCAAGCCTATACATAACCTTATAATACTAAATCTTCTCCTTAGTAAATACTTGAGAACATGTGATCCCACTATTTATGAATAATCGCATGAGATTCAACTACACAACTAATCAACAACTATATCCCATTCTAACTTCTATATTTTTGAATTCATAATTCTAGTTCTAGGATCATTCTACCACAACATACTACTTCGGTTACATCTCTAGGGTCTACCATGAAACTATCCTCCTCTACTGCTACTATTCCTTTTAGACTAACACAACTCACCATCAAACATGAAGTAGGGTTAGGGCTGAATTAATGAGAAAATTAAAGACTAAGGGAACTGATCTAGCTGATCTTGGTTTTTGAATTGTCGAGCTGGTTATTCTGTGAACTGGTGCTCTTTAAGGCGACATGATTCAAAAAACATACAACATGAGTAAGAGAAGATTTCTCAGAATTAAACTCCACAGCACGAGAGCGGACATGAAAAAATAAGACTTTTCCTAAGAGTTAAGTAGCCTCTCAGTTATAAGTGTGACACGTAACACACCCATAAAAGAGACTCTACTAAAAGAAATTTCAGACACACCCTAGGAAACTTGAACTATTATCTGTGATACTAAGTTTGTAATAGCCTGAGACTACCCTATGGACGTTACATGGTGATATAGATCCACACGTGAGCCCTCAGCAAGCCCTTGACGTGTGAAATATTCATAATTATAAGTATATAATAGAAGCTTAACAAGAAAAAAATAAAAGAGGACTAAGATGCTATGGTGATAGTCTGACTAATTTTGCCATAAAATGGGCAATACGAAACATAAACTAGAAATATGAGACTTTATGCCTAAAACCATCTAAATAACTTAGGGGAACTTTTGAGACAAACCCTCACAAAGTCCTCAA
The DNA here is from genome assembly GCA_039654485.1 of Withania somnifera. Classification (NCBI taxonomy): domain Eukaryota; kingdom Viridiplantae; phylum Streptophyta; class Magnoliopsida; order Solanales; family Solanaceae; genus Withania; species Withania somnifera. Next base: position 11,311 of record JBDJHY010749575.1, on the reverse strand, counting down.
CATGACATAAAAGAAAAGACATCATAAATAATAAACAATTCTGATTCCTAGATAGTAATGATTTACCAAGCTATTTGTTGGATATCTTATATATTGACCTTGTTGCTAAAAGGGAAAACATGTATCTGAATTACATAATAACAAGGAGCCCAAATGGTCAGTATTATTGAATATACTAGTATGAGAGTGTAAGCAATAAAAATAAGAAAATATCATAAAGTTGGGAATGAAAATCTATGCAATGACCCAAACAGTTTAGTAAGCTGAAAAATGCAAACCTCGTTTCTTGTTCTGAAATCATAAATAAAAATCACGTGAGCTTAGATCAAAGTATTTCTTTCTAGTTTTTAAATCTAGATCATAAGTTTGAAGTTTTTAATAACCGATATAAAATACGAATGAGCTACATAGAGCCCGATGAACTTGAACCATACCAAAAAAGATCTAGAATTATTACCCCACACTGGCAAAGAGGCCACCCTAAACCCCCCACAGCTAGGAATAAGTTGTAAACTCTAAGCTAAGGTCCTTAACTAGATAGTAATAGTTTACCTACACTTCCAACACAATTTTGGACTAACTACAACCTCACTGATGGGTGAGCTAATCCTCTCGGTGCTAAGTAATCCTCCCAAAATACTAGGCTCATATTCATGAAAAGTATCTGAAAGAGGCATATTTGAATATCCGTATCTTGAATCATGAATGAGCAAGAGCTTCTTAGTTTTATTGTATTTTTCTAAATTTCATAATCATAAATTGAAAGTAAGTCTTGTTCATGCACTTTCGACACTAGCCTCAAGGATATTCTTGGAATAAAAGCAAATAATTATCATAGATCTTGAAGGTTAAGTCTTGGCATGCAAATTATGTACAAAATTATGTAAATCAGGAGAGAATAATGCTAAGAGTCATAAAATATATAGTTACTACATAATTGAAAGCATGGTATCAATGGAAGAATAATTTGTGAATTTTGGGTTTCAAACCCTAGATTGAAAAGAATCATAATTTATCAAAAACTGAAGTTTTTTGGGCATGAGAGTAAAAATATCTCTCATTGAATATCCCCATACCTGTACTGGAGTGAAATTCCAACATGAATTCCTGAAGGATCTTAAAGACTTAAAACCCCAGGTTGAATCTCGAATGTTTGGTTTTCTTTGTTTTCTTTCTTTTAAATAGTTTTTAAGTGTATAATAAACTAAGGAAATAAGGTTTGATATTTATACTAGGGGTGAAGTAGTGTTAAAAGAGACTTAAAACATCTAAATACATATTTTTGGGTCATAAAAAAGGTTTAAAGTGCCCTTGAAGGACATCTAGAAGTTGCAGTAAATTTACTAACACAGGACGCCATCAGTTGACCTACGAGTCATAGGTAGTTCCATTTGAGGAATCAAAGGGGGGTTTATTTGAGCTTTATGGGAACATTCTTCTAGGTTTTCACGAGTCTAGTTACGAGTTGTAGGTTGGAGGTACGATTTGTAACTCCACTTGTAAGTACCTGGACAAAATTTAGTTTTCTGAAATTTCACTGCAGTGTATAACTTAGTAAAATGATGATAACCTTTTTCTCAGACCTCTAAATGACACACGGTTTGTTACTTTAAAAATTAGACTTAAATATATTTTTGAGATATGTTATGGATCACACTACTCATTATATAGTAAAATTTATGGTCATTTCAATTTGACCCATTCATGAAATGACATCAAAATCTAGGTCGGTAGAAAAGCCTTGAACTTAACTTTGTACTAGGAGTTTCTTATGACCTTGAATTATATGAAACACTTCTTTCAAACTTTAAAAATGATTTTATAACCTAGTATTAATTAATAGGACTCAAACTTAAGCACGTATATAGGACGGCTTAAACTCTAGCTCAAGTTTTTACATAATAAATCAAAACAAATAGTATTCTTAATGTAATAATGCAATACAATGATACAATAACTAACATCCTAATAAACATCCAACATAGTTTTCATGTGAGGTTTTTCAACTTGAATCTATATTGTTCGGGCTCTAAAATGTTATTCTTTTCTACTTATTCGCATCCTCACTAGACTAATACAAAAGCCTTCAAACTTTCAAATAGATTTTTTTGGTTCAATGGATTCATAATATTAAAATCACAAAAACCTTTACATAATTTGTCAACCAGGATCAAAATACTCACAATCATGTACCGAAAGGTTATCTAAAAGACAGATATTAGTCAGCCTAGTAAAAGTAGTTCCTAAAATGTTTTCCCAAAGTTGTTTCTTGATATACATTGGAGGAACTTAAAAAACTTATACCCTTTCAACATATCTTGTTATATATCCTTGATTTTCCATAGAATCTTCCACACTATTTATCTTCCTAAAGAAGTGGTACACCTCTGGTCTTCCTAGTTTTCTTAATAAACACTAGCAAGCATCAATGAGAGCATTATAGAATGAGTTACAATCAGTAAGCATTTTAATAATGTCATGGGAATTAATGTTAATAACATTGCAGCTAAGATTTCTTTCTTTGGCTATAGTAAGGCCTTCTTTCAAAGAAATAAGCTTCATTTGGTTTCAAGTCACATTGTTGAAGCCCCTATTAAATCCTACTACCTACTTATCTCTCCAATTTCTGATAATACCTCTGATACCTCCCTTTTTAAGCTATCCACACTGGAGCCATCAGTGTTGAGCTTGTAAAAGTGATTTGGGAGGAAGTGAAACTATTTTAGCTCGATGATATATTTCTTATTCTTTGTAGATACACCCTTCATGGCAATACTCAATGTATGTAACATAGGCATTGTTGAAATTTTAGTGATTGACAATATTTTTAAACAGATTGTCATTGTTTTTCTAGATAGTCTACCTGCTAAAAGAGATGTAGGTATTATATTTAATCTTGCTCTTGATTTTCCAGATAGTTTTCCATGGAAAAATAAAGAAAGATTAAGAGTGTTATTAACTTTATTAGATAGGTTGTTTCCGAAAGCTATGGTAATAATGCAACAAAATAAAAGGTGGTCAATATCTTTCTTTTCGTAACCACACTGTTTACAACTCGGCTAGATGTCTATACCCATTCTACATAATCTATGGTTTGTACTAGTATAATATGGGCTAGAATCCAAAGGAAAAACATAACCTTGTTAGGGACATTAATTTTCCAGATCCAGGAGTAGTTAGTTTAGTCAGTGGTATATTTATGGACCTTAGATTTTATGAAGTGTTAGGCAATTTTGGTAGAATAAAGGTTATTAAGGCTCCACATGATGGTGTTTGAGATCAAATTAGGGTTAAGGAAGAAAGTACCCTCTATATACTAGACTATTGTTGGAGATTTTGAAATCCATGTTGGAGAAGTCCCAAGTGTTATTTTTCCAATAGTTAGAAGCCTTAGTATCAAGGTCATTAGGCAACATAGGAGCTTGGACTAATTCCCTTGGGGGACGGGGGGGGGGGGGTTATGTTAAAGCCCTTTTCTAACTAGAAGTTAGTTTTCATGACATTTTTATTACACAAAGCACAGCCTATTAACAATTTTTCTGTCTATTGTAGATGTTCTTCCAAGAGTTAGAGGTAATAGTAGTAGCTATCCTATTCCTATTTATGTACTTGGCATTTAGGGTTTTTACCCAAAAGTGAATGTGCTTCCTTGACCATTTCCAAGCCAAACTACTATGAATAGCCTTATTTTTTTCTTTAGACTTCTACATGCTGAGCCTCACCTTTGTTTTTATCTTTTGTGATGGTATCCCAGCTAATTAGATGCATCTTTCTTTTGATATCAGTGTTACCCCAAATAAAGTTTCTTTGAGCTCTTTCAATAAGGTTGTGGACTCTAGAGGGAAAATAGATGAATTACATGACATGGTTGGGGATGGAATCTAAGAATGCTTTGGCAATTATACATCTACTAGTCATATTAAGGAACTTAGTTTTCCAACCCCACAACTTATTATATCATGTTGTCAATGGTGAATTGGAAGTCTCTAGTGACAGACTTCTTGTGGAATATTGGGAATCTCATGAATTTTTCAAAGGTTTCCTTCCTGGGAATGTGGAGAAGATTGAGGACAGGGTCAGATATTCCAGTTGTAGTGTTCCTAGAGAGAATCACTTTGGACTTGGTATTATTGATCTTTTAGCCAGAATAAAGATTGAAAATATTGAAGGTATTCATGATAGTCCTATAATTTTTCTCATCAACTTTAGAAAATAAAGTAAGTTCACCAGCAAAAAAAAAAGGGATATCTTGGGACCATGGAGATGGGATTCCAATTTAGGATGTCCACGTCATGGTCAATATTTTTGGATAACATTTTGTTACACATAATAAAACGATAGGGATAGAGGGCCACCCTTTCTGATACCCCTAAAAGGTTTAAATAAACCAGTATTTCTCTCATTAATAAGGACTGAGGTGGAGGAGATGGATATGCAAAAGAGGATGAGTTTGGAAAGTATGAGAGAGAAATTGAGGAAGTGAAGGGTTTTCCTGATAAAGGACCATTCCATTCTATCAAAAGCTTTTTCCAGGTATATCTTGAGAATCATACATACTTTTTTATCTTTCATCCTAGAGAAGTGTCTAATATATTATTGGACAATGATAGCATTGTTAGAGTCTCTCCTATTGGAGAGGAAGCTGGATTGAGATTGGTTTCTTAGAAGGAGGTTCTTAATCCTAAAGGCAATCAGTTTGTGACCACTTTATATTGAGTATTGTATAAACTAATGGGTATTAATATTTTTGGTTTAGCAGCATTGGAACACTTGGGAATAAGGAAAATTAGGTTAGAGTTGACTTTCTCTAACACAGAGCCCCTGGTGAAGGTGTCCTAGACAAAGGTGATTAGAGAGGGTCCAAGAAAATGTCAAAAATTCTGGTACATTCTAGGGTGAATACCATTAGGGCAAGGATCTTTATCAGGTTTGAAAGAGAAGACAATTCTATGGATTCAAGAAGACCATTATCAGAGTGTTAGATAGAGCCTCTGTAGAAAAGGTTAGCTTGGCATTTGATCTTGGAGTGGGTTTGCTTATAAGAAAATAGGTTTCTAAATATTATTGGATGGTAGACTTGATGATATTTGTATCATAAAATCAACTACCATTCTCATCTTTAAGCATATTTATTCTATTTCTTCTTCTTCTTCAATTGAAAGTGGAAAGGTAGAAGAATTTTATTTTGGGATCACCATCCACTAACCGGTTGATCCGAGACTAAAGCCTACAAAAATTATCTTCTTGTCTAAGAATTTTTTTTGAAATATTTAGTGAGGGAGGTCATCAGGTCTTGAAAGAAAGCTCTAGTGCGATAGGACTAAGATTTTTAGATACTAGCTAGTCTGGCAAGAATTTTTTTTTATTATGAAAAAGGTTCCCAAAGACATAGTTATTCCAAGCAATGGAATTTATTTTTCAAAATTAAAGGTGGAGATGGTAATGTTGGGATTGACCTTAAAGGACATTTTGATAATGTCCTTAAACTCAGGGTGGTTAAACCACATTGTTTTCACCCTAAAGGGTTTATTATCAATAACCCTATATTTATAGAGAATGACCAATATAGGAAAATGGTCAGAGTTGGTCCTGGGAAGGTGAGTTACAGTTACCTCAGGGAAAGAGTTAATCCAACAATCATTTGCCAAGCATCTGTTAAGTCTTTCCAGAATAAGACTTCCTACATTGCATCAATGTGGATCCAATAATCAATTGGGTGTACATTCAGAGATGGATAAAATTGTCATAGGGGCTTATAGTTTAATTAGTTAAAATGTACCGGTCATAACGATGATATTATAGGTTCAAGCTCTAAGTGAACCTACTGCCCCTAAACCACATATCAACCAATCTACAGTTGTTTATGCAGTTGTAGAAAAGTTTGAATTTGTTATTAATACTACAACCACAAAAGTTTTCCCTAAACCGAAGGATTTCATTGAAGTCTCTTACCACTAACCAACCATTATCAGGTTGATTCTTTATAAATTTAGCTAAGGTGGGGAGCTGGTCATATAGGGTAATTTTTTCTTCTAGTATATCACTTTCATAAATAAAACTTAAAAACCAGTTAGAAAGGGGGTTACCTTTACAACAATGTAAATGTCTTGGGGATGATAATAATGTCATTGATGGTAAAATTGTGGCTTTTTCACATGATGAAAGTTCCACCATAAGCACCTACAGCGGGAGATTACAGGTGACTAAAGAAACCCAGCTTATCCACTATGTCTTTGTGTTCTAGCATCCTAGTATCCAGAAAAGATAACAACATGAGTTTTTGGATGGAGATCATGGATATACAGTGCCTTCATTTGGCCACATTGGCCCCTCAAGCATATGTAGTTCATCATCATGGGTTTTGTGGAGGAGGGAGTTTCCTTCATCATTTCCTTTCCCTTCCATTGGAAAGATGATGTCCCGACACATTTGTCTCCTTCCAATCTTGGTTAGGGGATTCATATTAATTAAAAAGTAATTCTAAGATATCATGTTTGAGAGATTTATGAAGATATTAAATTTATTAAGGTCTAAAGTAATAAGTACGATGGTCAATTCTTGGAGAACACCATGAGTTTGAGTGAGGGGTTTTTCTAGGATGATTGGATTTGTCCTTGACACACTGATGTTTGCTATCATCTCCTCCATCTATTTGTTGTTCTTTTCTCAAGCATTTAGGGTGGCCTCCCTTTTCAAAAATAGGGAGTCTAGAGATGGTTGGTACGGAGATGAGTTCATCGGGTTCAGTGAAATATGGGGAGCTTCTATATGGTCTCTAGACAGATTCACAAAAATTGGGCCTAGTGCTAAAAGTTCTGGGTTCAGAATAGGGAAGAAGGGAATTTATGCACTCATCTGGTTCATGAGATCATTTAGGATCTCTAGAGTGAGTGCTTCCGGGGACGATTGGCTCAGAACATTCATAAGTAGAGAGGTCCATACATTTTGGCCTAAGTTTGAGAGTCTCTGGTTCAAGCCCTCTGTCATAACCTAGGCTATATATGTAGGATCTCAGATGATAATTTGGACAACTTTCCATTCCACTAGGATGTTTATAGGAAGGACTTTGTTTATCAGTCCCATCCCCTACCATGATAGAGGATAGTAGAGCTCTGGGATGGGGGTGGAGAATAGTATAGTATGAGTTTGAGATGGGGATTGTGAGTCTGGTGATCCATCGGTATAGTTATGAGAGATAGAACTTGCAATAGTATTATAGTGTGAGATGGATAGGGGGTTTAGTTGTTTACTGGAAGTGGTAACATTATTTTTAAATGAAGAAAGCATTAAATTTGATTTGATATGAAAGAATTCATCCTTCACATTCTTCTCCCTGTATTACTCTCAAGGTTCTCAAAGGACATCATTGACCTTTGGTTTTCAGGGTGATGATTGCTCGTTAGGTTAGGGATACTAGGAGCCTCAATTATGGTGGAACTATTCATGATAAGAAATTTGTCAGAGTTACAGATTTTTTTTATTGTTTGACTTTTTATGGATATTTTTTGGAAGACTTTGAGTCCAAAGAGCTTTTCTTGGGATTTTGAGAAGCCCGGTCTTTATTCAGGAAAGTGAGATTGGGCTCAGTCTTGTTTGGAACTTTAATGAGTAGATCTATTGAGTCCGGCCCATTAGCGTTTTCTGAGTGAGGATCCTCAGTAGTCTTTATGGGGTCTCTCATATCATTCCCATTTGTATGGGGTTTGTGACTGTAGGAATCTGGGCCTTTTTTGGTGAGACCTATATCTTTGGGCCATTTAGCTACATACAGAGGCAAACTGTACATTGAGCGTACGGATATGGTTGGTCTAACAAGAAGTTGTAACGTATCTTGTGCGGCACCACCAAAGACAACTCCTTTACCTAAACTAACTGAGAACATTAAAAAGCTTATGTTTTACTATTGAAGTTAGGCCAACATATTTGATAGTATTAACAGTTTGATCTCATGTACGTACTAATTTTTATGTTTGCTGATTAATTACTGAAGGAAAATGTTTTTGCAATATACATTACATTTCATCTTCGCTCTCAACTTTATATTCTTCTAACAAAGATATGTCTCTTCGTCTTGCTTCTCTATGTTCTAATGGGGGCACTAAGCTTTCAAGGGGCTAATTCAAAATATTACTCTAAATAAAATTAAAGGCTTCATTAATGTTTGTTTAAATGCCTATAATACCTGATTATGGATCTTGTATTTTCTATTACTAATTTAAATTTAAATACTTTTTGTGGGCATGGATGTTTGACACTCTAAAATAAGTATTTAATGCTTTCGTTGAGCATCAAACTTTAGAAAATGAATTGTCACCTTAGACATGATAGAATGATAGGTCACATAAAAAGTATTGTCTATAAGTTGAGGAACTGAAGGTATATATACTGATAATGTTATCTCTGATTTCTTTTCATGTTAGACTCTACTGACTGCACTTATTTATGCATACAATAAACTACACTGATATTAAAGGAAAATTCACAAAGTTTTAGAACCCTACAAATAATATTCACACCAACAAGAGTCGATACAACTGATAAAGAAATTATCTAAAGACGTTAAGGTGAATGATTCGAATTCCGTCATTTTAAGTACCTTTGTAAGCATCGAAATATTTCAGAGGCCTTCTCTGACCTAATGGTGATCGGTATCAAAGTCATCTAATTTTTTTTAAACTAAAAATAATAATAATAATAATAATAATAATAACCACTTTTAGAATGTAGCTAATTGAGAAGAAAAACTTTATGTCTAAATAAAGATATTATTCCTGTTATTTCAATTTAAGTGGAGGTGTTTACAATACAAAGAAAAAAAAAATTTAATTTTGATGATAAATTTTAATCTAAGTTTTTATTAAAAAAATTATACAAAAAATACTACAAGTTAACATAGTTACTAAATTAAAACATTTTTAAAAATTATAACAAAAAAATATTTAACTTCCAAACAACATCTTCAAATAAAAAGATACAACAATAACATACCTAGTTTATTCCCACAATATGGGGTCTATGGAAGGTAGAATGTACGCAGTCTATACCATTACTGTATTCGATAGAACCCAATTCAAAAAAAAAATAATAATGAAGCAATAGAAAGTATCAAAAACCACATAACAATACTACAAACAATCAAATTGATCCAATACACCTCATCAAAACTTCAAAAAACAGACATTAAAACCTCCAAAACATGTCTAACTTCTAATGAGAATATAATCCTACCTATCAAACTTCAAATGAAAATATAAATAATTTATTAATATTCATTGTAGGAAAAAGAAAAGAAAAAATAGAGAGTGGGGAAAGATGTGTAGAGTAAAGAGGAGTGGCATAGTATATTGTCGGTGAAAAGGAATAAATGAAGAGAAAAAAGGTTAAAACTAGTGAAACAAAACAATACAAAAGCTAAGAAAAGATAGGGTTCTAAGTAAAACCCATTAAGTCTCTGACCATTGACTTCTCTTTTTGTCTTTGTAAACTCTTCAATATTTTTCTTTTTTCTTTCTTACTTATAACACTGCATGCATGTGTTTCTGATATGTATTGTATCTTTCAGTTTGCTATTTGATTTTATTGAGTACAACAAATTAATATATTTTCATAAAATATAATTTAAAAATGAATAATATAAATAGATTTTTTTTAATAGATCTTTGGCATAAAATAAAAATAATTTAGAAAAAAATAATATAATATGAACAGATAGTATAAGAAATAACAGAAAGTATAAAAAATGAGACTACCACACAAAATGTTACCAACAATCAAACCAACCCAATATACCTAAGTAAAACTCCAAGAAACAGATACTACAAACATATTCAATAGAATTTCTAGCACAATAATCAAAACAAAGCACGTCTAATTTTATGTTTAAATAAAAAATATATTAAAATACTTTATTTTAAATATATTTTAGTAAAAATTAAAATTTAAAAGTAATTTTTATGAAACGAAATTAAGAAAAATAAGCAAATCGAAAGGGGTGAGGAGTATTACTGTAGCATAATAGTACTGACATAATAATACACTTTCTCTCTTGCTCACTCACTTTTTCTTCTCTCTACAACAGCAAGGTAACAGACCGATTGTGATTGGTTTTTCCTCTCCGGAAGGAATTCTTTTTTTCCTCTTCCATTTTTTTTATGTCAAGAGAGCTAGGGGTAAACCCAAAATATTAGGGTGTGGCAATTATGCGGTTCTTGAAGAAATTATAATTTATTGAGGATATGATTCTAGATAGATATGTCTATTATTGCATAAGGTTAGCAGGCTAGGATTAGTTTTTGTTAGCATACAAGTTTGTTTGTCTATTTCTGTGAAGGATGAATATTAAGGTAAAATGTTAGCAAATTGGGTTAGTTTTTGTTAGATAGGTTTGTTTGTTGGTGCTTAGGAGTCATAGTACTAGTTTTTGTTAGATAGGTTTGTTTGTTGGTGCTTAGGAGTCATAGTACTTTGTTTGTATGTATTTTCAGTGTTTTGGGGAGGTTTATTGTTTCTTGTAACTAGAGCGTACTATTATTTGGTAATTGTCTTGCATCTGTTATTATTCATTGCTTTTACTTCTCATTATCTCTTATCCTTATATTATGCCTTTTTAGATTGTGTCGTCTTGATCTGAGAGTTTTCTGCAAACAACCTTTCTATTAACTCTTAGTAGTGATATGGATAGCATACACTCTACCCCAAACTTCATTTTATGAAAATATACTGGGTATGTTATTATTATTATTTGTTTGTTTGTGTTTTAAAACTTGATTAATTGAAAATATGTCAGAAAATTTCATTTGGAAAGTAAAACACTCCCGACTAAAGATGGTTTGAATCGTTTGATTATTCAGGCTCACTTGTGTATAGGGAAAACAATAAAAGTGTCACTCTTTATTTTTAAATTATCTTATATTTTCATCTTTTTTTAATTTACATAAAATACTTACTTTTTCAGCTGGAGATCCATTTTGTTAAACTAGATAAATGATAAGTTTTTTGATATGTTTAAAAAATTAGATATTATTAATATGGAATTAATAGAATCCCCATAAGTAGTTACAACGTTAAATATGACTAATTTAATTCGAGGTCAACCGACCACCCAACCCAACAAAGAAAAATCGAACCTGACAGACACATAAAATCCAACAGGTTTATCGCTCCCAGCGGGTGCTCTACTGAGCCTCCAAGGATAAAGATGCATGAATAGTCATGATGTATCGAGCAAGCTCTTATCTTTCATTCTATTTGTTCCTTATTTAAAGGACCTACTTTTTTGATAAAGTATCACACGATTAAGAGAGAGAAAGAG